>NW_021026564.1:3401850-3429674 GCF_004153795.1 Camellia sinensis
TTGACTAGAAGGGAAAAAAGGCGTGCTTCAGTGCGACTGGTGGGCTGGAGCGGAAAGGCCCACGCTGGTCGTAGCAGGGCAAATGTACCCACCATATCAAAGGCCGGGTAGGGAGAATTCCGGGCAGTGGCAGGAAGGGTTGTTGGCCAGCTCGCTAAGTGGAGGACTTGGGACCCGAATTGGTGGGGATACAGGTCGACTTCAAGGCCTATGAGCACGGGCTCCTCTGTCGGGTCCGCAGAGATTAGGCCAGGAGCTTTTGGTATCTCAGAGCGGGGATCAGGCAGCTGAGGCAGGGCCTTCTTTCTAAGAGGGAGTTTTCCCGGTCAAATCCGGATGAGTTTGTCGGGGATCGAAGGAGCCACTGAAGGCTGATGAGTGGCTAGAGCAAATGCGTTCACAGCGAAACGTTCGATCACCGGATGCTAGAGTCAGTGCGAGGCGCTATCGGAGCTACATAACCAGTGAAGATAATGTGACCCAATTTTGATAACACTTTTGTGAGATGCTTCTCGTGATAGGGATTCCGGTTATTAGCCTAGGTTACTATGTGGTGCACCACAGCCATATAAGTATAGATAGAAGGGGCGTGTTCATTCGGGCTGACAGAATACGAGAAGGGTGTGAACTACACATAAGGCATTGTTATGTATCCATTGGGGTATGGTTCACGTTTTTGTTGTAATTGGACTTATTATGTATTGCGCTAGTGGGAGACGTTTTACTTCTTGGGTCTCTGCAAGTTGAGCAGGGCTTAGGCTGTTAAAGAAATAGCTTAGGAGGGATTTCAGTTTTTTATGCGCACCTCCGGGCTTAATCCAGCCAGGGGCTTTGTCAAGTGGCCCTCCGGGATGGGTCTTAGTTGGGAAAAGGGACTGAGTTTCTGTCCTACTACCAAGGTCCTGCATTTGTGGGTCTTGGAGCACAACACACTAGAGATAAGCTTGGTGTTAGGGGCTGTGATTTGGTAATTGGGCCAATCACACAATAGAGCTTGTCTTAAATTGCTTTCTGGAAGGCGGGAACAAGGTCTTGGAACGGTCGCAGGGGCCTCAAAGCACTGATGTATAGAGTGGGGTTCCTTTAAACATAAGCTACAGAATAGGATTCATCATGTAAAGCCACACTGTTCGTTCAGATAGCAGTCACTTTGCACGCTTACGCATGGCCAAAGGATGCTAAAGCATAAAAACGCTTCTCATTCACCGAGAGGTAGAATTCTATTGATTGCAGGAGCACAGGAGACTCAGAAGAGAGGAACATAGAGTATTGACGCATTAATCCAATGGAGCAAGTGCACCAATAGGGCGGCCTAGAGTATACAGGCAGGATTCCCAGGATACATAGAGGCAACGCATTTGCTATTAACATAATGGCAACCAATCAGGATACGACGTAGCGCCGTCCGGAGGGTTGCGTATTGCTTAAGAAACCATGTTCTTATTTCATGACCTTTTTTGCTTTTAACACCCCACATAAGTCAGTGCGGTGTGGGAATTTGCAGGCAACCGGTAGGTGAGAAGTTGTGTTGAGGAAAGTGGACGGAATGGTTTCAGTTTTAACTTTATGGGTTGTGCACAGTCAGATTGTGCGCCCTAGGCTTTGGTTCCAATCGACGAAATCTGAGTCTTAGTATGACAGGGTTTTGAGAAGTGGTCAGAAGACAGCAAGGATTGCTCTGCATTCTTCTTTCGTATCAGACTCGTTAGATGCCCTATGCTAAGAGATATACAGTGAGCTTCTCTAGGGGGAATGGGCAGCCCTTATCTCCATTACCTTATCGATATTATTAGCGGAGAGTGTGAAAATAGCAACGGAGGGCAAAGAACCTTGACGATAGGAGGGTTTGTGTAGAGGGACCATCCACGACAGGTTGACCATTTCACCACACCGAGAGCGGGCACAGGAGTTGTCTCGGTTTTCAGGCAGACGCAGGGTTTTCAGCATCAGACTTACACGATGTTATGTGGCAGGCCTCGAGGCGTCACACTTCTCCGGAAGCTTCGTCGCAGTCCGCCAGGAGTGGTCCCTCGGAATGTCAAGCAATTCTTAATTGCACCTAGAGTTGACGACGATCGAAATAGAATATTGGGACTATAGATCCACATGAGTGAGGTTACATTGCCGAGATAGAGGTCCTTACGGGAGGCGCGTCAGATTAATTCGCTAGGTTTAATTAACAAACTTAACTAACGAAAACTGTAAAACTGCATGCAAGCCAGGGACTAGCCTGTGCTCCTGATGATGATGGCATGTCTGGGCTGCTTGCCGCGGAAATCCACCGGGAATGCCCAATCTAGCCTCTGTTTAGCAGTTTAATTCCTTGGAAACGCGCGCCGAGCCCCCGGAAGACTGCTGATTCCTGATTTTGCCTGCAACAGAGAGCAGGAAAGGGGCATAGCAGTGTCATTTTCAACAAAATATATGCATGCCTCGATCCTCGTGCCGACCAAAGCACGCATACGCGAGGCAGATGGCCGAGGAGTCGAATATTGGCACAATTCAATAATAGGTATGAATGCACATGAAAACACAAAAAAAACCTAACTCCATCAATGGATAATCCGGAGTGTCGTGTGACTGGGAATTGGAGATACATTCCGTCAACACGGAGGTACGAAATGTGCCCTCGTTTCCCGTGCCCGGGCTTAACTCCTATCGGCCGGAACACGGATGCGATATGCATGACAATGCCAATGAATGCAACTAAAATAACAAGCCTAGTATTCACCAAGCTATGAAAAATGAGATGTTCTCGAAATGCGTGCACACGGGGCACGCAAAAACGAGGAAAATGCATGAATGCGATCAAATAGAATACAACCTAGCAATCACTATGGCTGTAAAAAGGAGATGTGCTCGAAAATGCGTGCACACAGGCAGGCAAACCGAGAAAATACATGAATAGCGATCTAAGATACAAACCTAGTATGCACTATGCCATGAAATGAGAAAACGCCTCGAAATGCGTGCACCACGGCAACGCAACTGAGGCAAATGGCATACGCCAATGCAATTGGCAATGGGATGGCATATAGAACGCAACATGGACTTGTAACTAAGCATGAGAGAGCCTCAGCCACACTCACATAAGAAGGCTCGGTGGATGAAAATGAAGTGCCTCGACTGCGTGCACACGGGTATCGCCAAATCGGGCAATGGCAATACGCAACTGCCAATATGGCAAAAAATGGGCATATAGAATGCAACATGGACTTATACTAACATGAGAGAGCCTCAGCCACACTCACATAAGAGGCCGGTGGAACGCCTGAAAGTCTAAGGAACCAGTGGCTCGAACGCGTGCACACCGGGCAACGCAAACCCGGAGAAAATGGCATACGCAATGGCGATATGGCAAAAAATGGCATATAGAATGCCAACATGGACTTATACTAACATGAGAAGCCTCAGCCAACACTCACATAAGAGGCCGAGTGGAAATGAAAAGAAGTGGCCTCCGTATTCATGCGATCTTATTCAAGGACATACCATTGTTCACATTGCGCTTTATTAGACGAAGCAACACTGTTGCCTAGTATGGTCAGACAATGCAAAAGGACTAGCCAGATATTAGCATATCGTGCCACTATATTCATTATTTATAGTTATCTGGCTGGCAACTAGGGCATTCTCTCTTTTACTTGATTCTAATTGCAGATAGTTAGAGGAAAGCGCTTTTAGGCATCAGACCAGCGACTTCGAGGCCATATCATAGCACGTTGATCTTCGTGTGATATCTGAAAATGAGGCATTTGTGCGCGTTCGATAGAATTTGAGACCGCTTGCATGGAACCAGGGTCATTCAGGAAGACACGGTCTAGATATAACACACGCTGCAGAGAACTAAATTTGAGCATACGCTTCCGCGTGTCTATATGGCACAAGGTACCCATGAGACAAAGAATTGATGTTTGATTGTCGGGGATTTGAGAGAGATCGGAGGGATATGCACATCAGGGTCATAACATGCTAATAAAAGGATTCTCAAGCAATGAAAATGGGTGCTGTGTAGGCGAGAAATGGGAGGCCTACCGAAATTGAGGCGAAAACAAACCCGATGCATGGAATCTCTCCCGAAAAATGGCAAATTGAGCGCAGACCGGCGTTAAGGTTTAGAGAGTGATATACCGAAACTACAGCTATACAAGCATTTGTTCGATAAAGTTCGGAGGTAAGTCAGCCCCGAATGTTTTACTGTAGAAAGACCCAGCAAGTCTCAAGTGACTCAGCTCAAAATAGGTCTATTTTGTTCAACCGCGAGTTTATTATGGCATTGGCCCGCAAACAGGAAAAGGGCAGAGATAGGTGAGCAACAATTGGACATTGAAGTCAATTTATAAATGGCCCTTTAGACCATAATGATGTGTTGTTAAGTAAGATCGAGTACACGTGCACGGGAGCTGCTGAGAGACCCAGCTTGGTTGTTGGCCGACCTCAACAGGTTAGGGAGACGCGCGGTTTGTCAGATTCTCTTGTAAGAGGTTTATATTTAAAGAGGGCGCAAAATAAGCAGCAGTAGCAGAACACTGGTAAAACCCTAAAACAAACATAGATATAGCTAAAGCTACTATGTCGGAATTGGAATTATTTATAGGGCCAAATTCACCGCCTGGGAAGGCAAAGCGGCAGTGGTATACTACTTTGTGTTCTTTAATTTAACCAACCTCACCAAACGGAGAAATAATAGATGCGCTCTTCTTAATACTAGAAATCTGTTAAGCAGGGGATTACGCCAAAATATTGCATATTTTACAGAACTGTAAACCCCAAATACAGTATCAACATGCTAGGGAAATGCGATGCAAAATGAGGCTCAAAAGTGGCTATAACACAAGCGGACCGTAATAAATCTATAAATATGACTATCCCATTTCTAAACACAGCCAAAAGACCTTTAATGAATTTTCTTCACCAAAGCAGGAGGTGTAGGTTGAAGTATTTCACTCCAGGGAATTGGGTCTTAAGCAGGAGGTATCAGAGGGACATATGGAGATTCCTTCCTTAACTAGCTTCTGTAAAATGGCCAAAAATGGAAAGCTGAATTGGTGGCTTCGCCCGTGTGGTCGGGCAAGAGACGCCGACTCCGCTCATTTGTTTAAAAGAGGAAGAAGGGGAATGTCGCCAAGGAGGGATTTGAGGAGATTTGGTTGATGAGTTAAGGTAGCAATAATTGACGCGGGGCTCAAAACAGGGGTGGTGAGACCGCTGTTTGATAAGTATCGACAGAAATGAGCTGCAATAAAAATGACCTTCTTTCAAAGTTTTCGGGTGCGTGTAAGCATCGAATTCAAGTGACAGCAGCGATGTGGCTAAGAACACATTGTGAATATTCGCAAAATAGGCACCTCAAAAAAGGACCAGGATTTAATTCTACGTAGGATTACCCCTCTTGATTAGGCGGTATGCACACTTATGGGTATAGCCGGGGTTCTCTCGGATTGTATGGTTTCTGTGTGCTCTCACTAGCACAGAGGACTGCTGGAGTGGTGGGAAGCACCTTCATAAACTCCTATAGGAGGGAGGGAGAGTGGGGTTAAGCGAGGGGTGGGGAGGGGATTTGATTTTTCCGGGTAGAGAACGCAATTTGTACCGGTTTGAACGAAATGGTAGGTGGTGTTATGGATGGCGGTGTGGACCGATTTGTTTTCAAGGAAATGAGTTATAGATTGGTGATGGCCAATTTTGTTTGGAGTGCTTAACAATGGCAAGGATCTCCTGGTGGTGCATGCGGCTCCATGTTAATAGTGAGACTAGGGACTTAACCATATTTCTCTTCTAAGCCGACGCTAACTGTTACAGCAACCTGTTGGCGATTTTTGCGTGGTTTATTTTCAGGTTGGAGCACGCACATATAATTAAGTTATTACGTGGGATGCATTTCGGCACGGAGGAAGGGTGGGCTTCTGGAGGGAGAAGAGAGGGACCACGGGACACACTTGGCTAGATGTTCCGCGTCGGATGGGAATAATATGACTTACCGCCCGAATACCATATGAAGTGCACTTGTTTCTTAGGTGGGAAACAGCTACCAATAGGTTTGGGAAAGTTGTGAGGTTCGGGCTGAGGGAGCAAGGTCAACTGTACAATTTAGGTGCCCACACGTAGGCTAAGTTTCCGTAGAAGAGTTAGTAGGCACGGGCGCATCCTGTTGACTTACTATTTGAAGTTTCGCCAAGGTTGGTGGCGACGGGAAGGCTTCGGGCAGGAGATTGGGGCACAGCCTACAGAGAGTGTGTTTTTGAGATTCCCGGCAGTTTCCTCGCGGTGGAGTGCCTGGGGCTGGTATACCCGGCTAAGGGGTCAAAGAGGGCCAAGGTTCACTTGTTAGAAAGATGGCTTCCAGGGGTTTAGCCGGGCTCAGCGCCACCACAAAAAGTTGGTGCCGTCTTCTACACAGGTTCCCGTCACCTCGGATCAAAAACGGGAGTCAAGTTTTGTGGGTGTTGCGAGAGTGATATGGTACGCGCATAGCTTGCTAAAAAACGTTCAGAAGAAGAGAACAAGTTCCCAATTTATGAGCTTAGGCGAGGAGGTTTAGGGTTCGACAACGCGTGTCCATTACTCTGGACGGTGTGTCGTTGGCCGGCTCATATATATTCGGAGGAGAAGGGTGTTAAATGCGGATTCTTTATAGTGTGTGTCACTCCTGCCCCATTTGCATCGGGAGTGGATACAACAGCATATATTTAGTGGGGTGGAGGGTGGTTGTGTGGTTGGATGAAGGACAAAAGGATCGACGGCCACACAGATTGTGAGCTGTTTGTCTCCAACACAGGTCAGTTGGCTCGGTTTATAGTGGAGAGAAATTAACCAGGCGTGGATCAGAGATTTACACCGGGCGAAAATGGAATACTAACTTCGCCAGCATAGCCAATCAGGAACTTGTAGGATGGGTTAGCCTAGCTCAGGTTATCTTGCCGAAAATTCTTGAGGGGCACACACTACCTTTGTACCTGAGTGTGAGCATTGGCCTGGTGATGGGGAATTCGAAGAGCGAGAAGTTGGTTGCTACTTCCCGGTGACGCCACACAGAGTTTTAGAAAGAATTATCTGGTTTTATACAACACAAGAAGAGGACTTGAATTTGGAGGCAGAGAAGATTGGATTTTGGGAGTATAAACAATATTCGCGAATGGGCGATCTAATTGATTTTGATTTGCAAATATATCATCCGGGCCGAAACAGGACACTGAGACTCTGTGTTGCCGGGATGCCCTAGTAGGGGCCAAAAAACCACGCAGTTACGCGATTTAGTGAGTAAGCTTTGGGTCCAGGGAAAACGAGGGCCACTGTCCGGTAGAAATCAAGCCGGAGAAGAAAGTGGTGGCAGGTTCGAGGGCTCTTCTTGCGCGAGTTACTGAGAGGTGAGTGTTGCTGCTTCTCCGACCCGTGTCCCTTTGAAAGAGGAGTAAAATAAATGTATGCCAAAAAATCCAGAGCAAACGGAGATGGTTAGCGGGGGGCGCGGTCCCTGAACGGACATTCCTAGATTGAAGGCGAGGCTGCAGGCCCCGGCCATTAGTTCTGGTTCCCCGTTTTATTTCGGCAGGAAAGAACCTCACACCCCGTTGGAATAGGGACCTGGAGAGAACTTTGGCTGCTCTCACGGAAAGGGTGCGAGAGAGCACGAAATGAGACTCGTTTGGAGTAAGCGACTGGCGGCACTCGCGCCTCCGAGAGGGCAATCCTTCCAGGTGGAAAGTTGAGAACGTTTGGACGCGTCGGTATTCCCGCACGCTGAGGTGTCGAGATAACCGGAGCACCGTTGTTTTGTACCGGAGTCTTTGCCAGAGCGCTAGGTATCCGAGTTTTAATCAATTCCATCGACGCTTGCGGTGCATCGGGAGGTTACTCAAGATGTTACCAGGATTTTGGGTCGCCAGTTTTATGGTGGCGGGGTATGAAGAGGGAGTGTGGCGAGTTTGCCTTGTATCGAAGTGCCTTACTTGACCAGCACGTGGAAGCAGCCGGATGCAATCCAGGGCCGCGGGTTTGTTGCAACCCTTGCCTATTGCCGAGTGGAAGTGGGAGCATGTCACAATGGACTTCGTTGTAGGTCTTCCGAGGACTCAGCGGGGTATGATGCTATTTGGGTGGTTGGTAGACCGGTTACTAAGTCGCGCACTTTATTCTATTGGCGTGAGAGTATCGTGGATCATCTTTGCCGACTTGTATATTCGGGACGTAGTGAGGTTGCACGGGTCCCAGTGACGATCGTCTCAGATAAGAATCCTCGTTTTACTCGTCTATTTGTGGCAGAGTTTGCAGAGTGCCTTGGGCACTAAGTTAACCTTAGTACGGCTTATCATCCTCAGAACTGACGGGTCAGTCCGAGCGTACTATTCATATCCTCGAGGATATGCTTCGGGGTTGTGTCCTGGATCTCAGTGGGACCGTTGGGAGAGGCACTTGCCCTTGGTAGAAGTTTGCCTACAACCAACAGTTTTCAGGCTAGATCGGTATGCAGCAACCGTCTTGAAGGCATTGTATGGCCGATCCGGTAGGTCTTCCAGTTTTGGGCGAGGTGGGTGATGCAACCTTTATGTGGTCCGGAGTTGGTTAGGGCAGACGCGGAGAAAGTTGAGCTTATCCGTTAGGAGGCTTAGTTACAAGCCCAGAAGTCGGCAGAAATCTATGCTGACCGTAGGAGGAGCGCCTTTGGCGTTTGAGGTAGGTATCATGTCATTGTCTACAGATATCACCTAGGACGAGGCCTGTGAGTGTTGGGAAGAGTGGAGAAGTTATTCCCCTCGGTTTATTGGTCCTTTGGAGGATCTTGAGAGGATTGGCGGGTTGCTTATCGTTAGCCTTACCGGGCCGCCGTCGAGTTGTCCGGAGTGCATGACGTGTTTCATGTGAGTATGCTCGAAGTATGAGCCAGAGAATCCATCCCATGTGTTGGAGTTGGACGGATTGGACCGATGTTAGAGGTAGATTGAGGATGCCTCGTATGAGGAGAGACCGGTTCGGGTCTTGGATAGGCGGGATTCAGGTCCTGCGTGGCAAGACCATTCCTTGGTGAAAGTCTTGTGGAAACATCACTCATGGAGTGGAGGAAGCCACTTGGGAACGTGAGTTGGAAGTCCGCGCAAAATATCCGGACTTGTTTGTTGATATGTAATCTTGTATTTACATTTTGAACTGTTGTAGAACTTAAGAGCTTTTATATATGTCTTAAGTTGGAAAACATTGAAAATGTTTTGGTTATCGGAAGTATGGTTGGGACTTGCCTCATATGGAAGTCGAATGTGACACTATATCCGTTAAATATATTGTTGAAATTGGAAAAATAGTGCGTAATGTTAATGCATGTTGAAAGTACATATGTTGTTTACATATTGTGAAAATGCCTCTTGTTAAATGGAGGGGATGACCGGTTATGGGTCGAATTGTTGAATGTTAAAGTGTAACATTGTTTGAAATGGAGGAAAACCTGTTTTTGAAAACTTGTGCTTAATTTCGGGGACGAAATTCTTTAAGGGGGGGAGGTTATAGCGATCCCGGGTTTACCCTTGTTGTACAGTGATCCGGACATGTGTCCGTGGATGTTGGTAGTTGTTTATTATCATGTTTGCATCCTCTTTACTTTGTTTATTGAGTTATAGGATGTGTTGCGCAGGTTTGTTACAGGTTGGTTGTGTTTGGGAGCCTAGTGTTGCTGCCCAGATTTTTGGACCTTCGCTCGAGCGAGGAGTTGGTCGCTCGAGCGAGAGTTGAGTTTGTGTCTGGTGGGTCGAGCCAGAGTGGCTTCGCTCGAGCGAGCGCTTGTATCTGGTTCTGGACCTGAGAGTCGTGTTTCTTGGCTCGAGCGAGCTTTTCTTGGCTCGAGCGGTCTGGGTTGTTCTTCGCTCGAGCGAGCGTTCTGTCGCTCGAGCGTGCTTCTGGTTGCAAGACCTGAAGGTTTGAGTTTTGGGCTCGAGCGAGAGGTTCTTGGCTCGAGCGTGAGTTTTCTGTGTCTGGTCGCTCGAGCGACCAAGTCTTCGCTCGAGCGAGCGTGTTTTATATCAGCGAACAGTAGCGTTTTGAACATCACTTTTTCACCTCTTCTTTTTGATCAAACCCCAGATCCGTGACCCTCTCTCTCTACACCTACACTCTCTCTTAGATTTGATCTCCCTAGAGTGTGAATCTAGCCTAGGGCCTTTGTTAAAAAGATAGAGGGCAGTGAGGGCTTTGTTTTAATCTGAAAAAGTTTGGATTTGGAGCACGTTGGTCTTCGAGTCTTCATCTCTTTTTTGGCTCAAACTTCGAGGTAGGGATATCCTACTCCTCTGTATGGATTTTGTCTTTAAATTTTGGTATTTTGAGATGATGGGGTTGGTTTGGTAATATTGTGAAAGTTTGGGGGCTTTTGTGTAATTTTACAAAAGTTGGGGTTTTATTCATAATAAACCTGAATGCACGTTTGGCATAGAGAATTGGATTAAATGTTAAATCATTGATGAAAGTGGAACCTAAGGGTTGTAATGTAAATTATGGGAATTGACCTAATTACATTGTTTAATTAATTGGGATAATTAATTGTGAGTAATGAAATGTTGATTGAATATCCATTGTGCATTTATTTTCTGTTTAGAAATAACTGCTTTGGGCTATCGGTGGAGGATAGTCGTGATTGTTGTAGACAATGCATGAGGATTAGGCAAACTGAAACTAATCAATGGAATGTGTCATGGAATTTGACGGTTGATAGAATACATTAATTGTTTGTATTGTGTGATTGTATATAGAACCAATGTGTTTGTATACGTTATGTGTAGAGGAGGAGATGGGGGATGTACTCCGCGGTTTAGGGGAAGATAGGGGATGTACCTCTAAACCGGATAGTGTTGGGAGGAGAAAGGGGATGAACTCCGTAGATACAGCTCATATGCTTGTCTAGAAAAGTGAAGATAGAGCTTATATGCTTATCTTTGTGAAGTGTGGATATAGCTTATACGCTTATCTGTGAATGTGGGTATTGTTGATATACATATCTGTTGTAGAATGTGGATATAGCTTGTATGCTTATCTGTGGATATTGTTGTTATACATATCTGTTGAGAATGTGGGTAGTGCTTATACGCCTATCTGTTGAAAAAGGGAAAATGAAAGGTAACTTGGACTCATAAGTCGAATGACATAAATATGTGATTTATGTGAATGTATCAGTGTTGACCATCTATCAATTGCTAATATTTTAGTCATTGTTCATGGTTGGTTTAGTATATTTCTACTGGGCTGTGGCTCACCCTATATGGGAATATCATTTTCAGGTACAGGTAGCATGCCACCTCCAAGGACATAGCTTGGGAGGCTAGAGGCGGACTTACTTTTTGATGTATTACATGTAATTCAAGCCAAGGGCTTAATGTGTATGAGATAGCACTCTTTTTGTTGTAACCAAGTGTTAACTTGGAAAGCTGTAAGCCCGTAGGGCATTTGCTTTTGTTGTTAACATGTAATACTTATGTAATGAAACTCTCGTATATGGAAGAATATGGAACTTTTGTATATCAATGCATGTCTTATTTAATGGGTTTAACGTTATTATTTTGGGGGCGTTACAATCTATAATATGTTTTAACAGCTACACCAAACGGGGCCATAGTGGCATGTGTGTGATGCAAGTAGAAGGTGTTGCACTTCACATATTCCAATGTTGATTTAAGAGTAGAGTTTGAAGCAGAATCCATTTCAAAAGCTACACATACAAAAGAGAACATGCCCGTCTCCTTTTAGACGTCAATGAACAAAATGAAAATCATGTCACAAACCATTATTTGATGAGTCTACCAAATAAATGCGGTTAGGAATTTAAAAACTTGACAGACCTCACTGATGTTCTACTTCATCAGTTCAAAATCATAGGTGGAGAAACAATTTTACAAAAATAAAAGAAAGAATATTTTAGATACAGAGTCAGATTTGTTGATAATGCTTAAATTGAGCTTTGGAAGAGCGGAAAGAAAGAAATAGAACTTCAAAATTAAAGAACCCTTAAACCACACTGTCATCCATAGACATCACCACTTAAGCAGAAAAATTGCTGAAAATTGAAAAGTAATTGGGTTAGTGATTGCCACAAAACGGAGATCAAACAAAATATGTAGACAAAGCAAAAAGACATCAATGATTCATGGTGAAAATACATAAATTCTAGGTAAGTAATCGATGCTCCGACCCAAAAATTAAAAAAGAAAAAGAAATATACTGTGATTGGGCATGTGATCCTAATTATGTTTGGGCTGTTAAAGTGAGAAAACAAATTACCATTCTGCAATATGATTTTTATTTTTATTTTTTTATCAGAAAACATAAAGAGTTTATGAATAATAATGTGAATCATTACAATCAATAAATAAACACGGGAAAGGGATAATAAAGAATAGAAAAAAAACAGGCAGCATACAAAACCACCTTAAACTCTGAACATAGGCCCAAAATTCCTCTATGAAGAAGAATACAGTGGTTTTTTGGCAAGAGACCAACAGTGAGAACACTCGAAATGGAATTCTCTTGTTTTTCAATAATATATATATATATATATATTTAAGAAATTAATTTGGCCTCTTCATCTTCAACCTCCATCAAGTTAGAGCATCTCCAACCCTTCACCAATTTTTTCATCTACTTTGACTCCAAATTTGAATAAAAAGTTTGGTTTGATATGAAATACTCAAATCCTTACGTCAAAATCTTTTTAAAAATTCCCATTATCCCAATTTTTACTTTTTGTCAAATTTGATGAAAAAAAAATCATCTCAAATGCTTCATCTTTTTTTAATTTTTTTTTCAATTTCAACCCTTCAAATTCAATGTTTTTATTTTTAAATTTTTTTTTTTACATTTAAAAGGGAAAACTGTTATGATAAAAAATAAAAATAAAATAACAAAACATAGCCCAACCTCCCCATATATATATTATAAGTAATACACAGGCTCTGTTGTGATGAGATGAGGAGATTGCGATAGTGTTAGCATTGATAAAAATAATAAAATAATAATTTTGATATATTTAGTTTGGGTGATTTTTGAGGAGTGAGTACCTGGTAGTTTTGATTGCTCATATTGCAGTTTATTCCTCTACCTCCTCTCTACTTCAATGATGTATCTATCGTCTATGAAGACTGCAAGAATGGGAGTGATGAAGAGATTTCGAACATAATGCTCGAGCGAGACACTTCACTGCTCTAGCGGTAAATACAATGTTACAGAAGTTTTGCAGGTCTGCAGTGAAAGTACTGGGAGCCTCACATCTACGCTTAAGTGAAGACTTGACAGCTCGAGCGGTCTCGCTTGTAAACAGGCAAGATACTAGGAGCCTCGAATCACCACTCGAGCGACCGCTTGATCGCTCGAGCGGTCTCCTCGAACAGAATGTAACAATCTTCCCCCCTTAAGGAAATTTCGTCCAGAAATTTCGTGATTCCTGTCAACAACAAAGCCCAACAACCCAATGATGTTCAACACCATACTAACAATAACCACAACCATCAACAATGGAGATCTGATAAATAATGTTTTTAAGTAGCATAGCTGCATAGGTACTACAATAGATGAGCTCTATCCCTATCCAACATGTCAATACTGATACTTTCAAGAGAATAACCATTCTTAAACTACGGGTAGCAGGTTGGGTTGGGTTGGGGGGGTGGATTGGCAGGTAAACTGCACACCCATAATCCCAGGTTTATTCTTCTGTCCTTCTTCATTTTTCTTCTTTCTACATCACTACTCACTTTGTATTGAGAATGAATTCAAGTATTACTAACTTATTAAGATTTAACATGTCGTCCTTTAAAGGATGAAGGATTGGGACTTAGGAAACTGAGGTTTTTGAACAAAGAATTTTAGAAAATGGCTAGGGAGATATGCTGAGGAAGATAAGGGTAGTGTAGAATAAGGAATACTGTGAGGGCTAATAAAATTTGTACAAGTCTTTTGGGGTGAAATTATGGAAGAACTAAAGGAATGGCTAAGAAGAATTCTCCAAACATATTTACTTTTCGGTAGGAAATTTGCAAAGATGAGATTTCATGATGACTACTATATGGTAGTAAGCTCCACAGACTACTAGTTCCAAATCTCTTCAAAATCACATCATATAAGGAAGCCATGGTACCATGCAATGTTAGTGGAGTAGATGGTACAGTGGTTTGGCCCAGTTATATAGGGCCTTGCAAGAATGAGACGTTGACATGGTGGAAACATCGCCATGCTTTATCCCACTCTAGTAAATACCAAAGGGGTAGAAGGCTTATTTTGTGGCAGGAAGTCACAAAGCGTGAAAAATTTTAAGGTTCGATTCTATTCTAGTAATATTCCTAGCCAATAATCGACCAAGGCCTTCCTAAAGTGTCCCTTCTCTTTTTCCCTTGATAGATATCAACATTGGGAAGAATTATGATCTTGATAATTTGGTGAAATGGGAAAGTGTTCAAAGGAAATCCAGAAAAAGTTAATAACCTATTGGCTAAAGCCTAAACGCTTCTTTTGTTTTCATTATTTAGGATATACCTTACTAGAGCTAACAACTCAGAGTGGTCGTCAAGTGAGGATAAGAGTTAAACATTGATGGATGGTGGGCTCCTGTTAGTGGTATGCCCTAAAAGCCCCTTGTCATTTAATTAATAAAGGGAAAAGTTTTATTTTTATCATACTACCTTTTTTGTGCTATTGTTTACATTGTAAGTCCATACAATTAAAGTTCAGAATTTATGTCTTAAGAGTTAAAATTGAGAGACATGTACTTCTCAGTATTTTATTCTTAAAAGTTCCTAGTTATACAATTATTATTTGGATGTTAGTAATCCAAGCCAAATGGACTAGCACTGTGTTATGCTTGTTCAATTGGAAGAGGGAGTAGTCTCAAGTCACTGGTGTGGAACAATCAAACAACCATGTGTGTGTTTGTTAGAGAACAAGTGACCACCCAGGAACATATCTAGTTCGCTTATATGTTATAGTTGTGTGTATAATCCTTAGACTGAGAACATCATGATTATCCTGTGTGCATTGCTAAGTTTTGACAATACAATATGTTTATATTCTAACAATGAAATATGAACCTCTATAGATAGGACTTAGTGAGACACCTATGGAGGCATGTGAATGTTTAAGAATTGATCCATCACTCTCAAGTAAAGAGATAGAATATATGTGATCTTTTAGGATATAACTTGAGAAATACCTTGGTCAAGGCAAAGTAATAATTAGAAAGGAGTTTCTAATTTCACCAATACAAGTTGATATGCATTAGATTAGACACATGATTGAGTTAGGTAGTGGCGGAGCCAGAAAATCAAATTAGAGGGGGCACTTATTAATTACAATATCAAAAAATTTTACAAAAATATTCATGCAAGTTTTTACGATTGATTTTGAGAAACATAAAAAAAAATAATATTATTTATAACTAGTGTATCATGGACAATATAAAAAAATATAGATATGTCTTAAAATAAATTATATAATAATAAATTTTTTTTTTTTATACAAAATGTGATTAAAAATCCAACATAATGGGAATAACACGTCATCATTAGTATGTGATATCACCAACTTATAGTAAATAAACATATAGAGAGTGAACCTCACATGTCAAATGTAACTAACAATCTAATAAATTTCATATCTTTATAGTAGGATTACTTATACTTGCATGTCAACAATAATGACATCACCGTTACATTCAACAATTTTCATAGATAATATAGTATATAATAGTCTTTTCATTTTCAATCAAAATAACCATTATTATTCTTATAATTTTTAAAATGTCATTGACATTTCACTCTAATAATATTTTTGTAATTTTTTTTATTTAAAATAGTTTCTTTATATTTGCAGAAAAAAAAAACCCAAAATCCAGGGGGGGCATGTGACCCCCTTGGTCCTCACTTCCCTCCGCCACTGGAGTTAGGGGTTTGACAAACCTCAATGTCCTAATGACCTTTTGAGACATTATACGATGAAAGGATTGAATGTATGTTAACTGTTAGAAGGGCTCATTTTGTATATTCATAATATCTGGTATGTTCATAATATGTTGCTTGGTGTCACTCAAGATTTGTGGAGGTCCAAGGAAATGTTCCATGGGACATTTAAAATTCATAATCAAGGTTTTAAAAAGAGGCCGCAACCGTTACGTAACGGTTGTGGTAGTTACCGCCACCCATTACGGCCGCTTTTGTGGTGTGATTGAGATTCACAGATGTGTCGGCCGTAGCGGCTGCCGTAGCATTTGTAACGGTACCGTAACAACTGTAACGGCCTGTTACGCACCGTTACGTAACGGTTCCAAACTGCATCTTTCGAAAAAAAGAAGCTAAAAATGGGGGAAGAGGGATAGAGAGAAGAGGGAAGATAAAGAGAGAAGATGGAGGAGCAAGAGATAGAGAGAGAGAAGTGGAAAGATGAAGAACATGTTATTGATTTGTTGAAACTATAAGACCTATGCTATTCTATTCAGCCGCTATCACTCAACTATTTTGTTTGTGTGTGTCTATCTATATATTGTTTGATGATGATGATGATGATGATGATGATGATAATAATAATAATTGTGGTCATTATCTATTTGGCTTGGTTAAAATATGTATATATATATATATATTTAGGCTCTTATTTATTCTCTTACTTTTGTCATTATTTATCTTATATATTATAGTTAGTGATTGATTTTTTGTATAATAGAAAGTCATTAATTATTAAAATAAAATGTAAAAAACTCAGTTTATAGTGATTTAAAAATATGAAATATATTGGATCATACTTAAAAATTTACAAAATTGATCAATATTTATTTTAAACCCAATAAATATGATCATGGAAAAAAATATGCGTACCGATAAGTTTTTTTCAAATTGGGTAAAAAATAAAAAAATTCACGGTTCTGGTTACTGCAACCGTTACGCTACGGCCTTTACACCCCGCAACCGCAACCGCGCCACCGCCACCGTTACGGCGACCGCAACCGCTTTTCCAAACCTTGTTCATAATAAATATCAAGAATTTATATTATTTCTACTACACAGATAAGTTTGAACCTAAAATTTCACACACAATAAGGACAACACGTAATATAATGGAATGAAAAGAGTTAATCCAAATTAAGTGTTAATCAGGGATTTAAAATAATTAAGAGTTTCGAAAAGCGGTTGCAGTCACTGTAACAGTTGCAATTGCGGAGTGTAAAGGCCGTAGAGTAACGGTTGCGATAACCGGAATCGTGAATTTTTTAATTTTTCACACAATTTGAAAAAAACTTACCGATACACATTTTTTTTCAAAATAAAATTTATTAGGGTTTAAAATAGATTTTGATCAATTTTGTTAGTTTTTAAGTATAATCCAATATATTTCATATTTTTAAATCACTATAAAAAGAGCCTTTTACATTTTATTTCAATAGTTAATGACTTTAAGAATAATTGATTTTAAATGTCTATAAAATTATTTTTGACAAATACCTGAACTAAATAAATAAAAAATATTTACAATTATTAAATGAAATGATTATAATAAATAAATAAATAAATAAAATTGTGCCATAAACAAAAATTATTTTTGAGCTAATGATTTTTTTTTAAAAGATATTTTTTTAGACAACACTTTATAGCTAACTAAATAAAATTATTTACAATTAAGTATTAAATGAAATGATTATAAAAATAAAAATTGTGCCATAAGCAAAAATTATTTTTGAGATTTTTTTTAAAGACATTTTTTAGACAACACATTATAGTGACAATATAAAACTATTTACAATTAAATATTAAATGAAATGACTATAAAAATAACTACCACTGTTTAAATATTTTTTTATTTTACATGCTAATGTAATGAAATAAAAATTTAAAAATAAATTATAAACAAAAAAAATTCATACAAGATTTTTTTTTTGAACTTGAATCTCTTGATTTTTCATTTTTTTTTTTTATTTAAATTTTTTTTTTTTTTTTGGAAAAGAAACTATTTAGAATATTGTAACGGTGTGCAACAAGCCATTACGGTACCACCCGTTACGTAACACCAAAACAACAGTTACACACAAGGTTTTAAAAAACGGCCGCAACCGTTACGTAACGGTTGTGGTGGTTACCGCCACCCATTACGGCCGCTTTTGTAGTGTGATTGAGATTCACAGGTGTGTCGGCTGTAGCGGCTGCCGTGGTAGTCGTAACGGTACCGTAACAACCGTAACGGCCTGTTACGCACCGTTACGTAACGGTTCCAAACTGCATCTTTCTAAAAAAACACAAAAAAAGAAGCTAAAAATGGGGGAAGAGGGAAGATAAAGAGAGAAGATGGTGCAAGAGAGAGAGAGAGAGAGGAGGAAAGATGAACATGTTATTGATTTATTGAAACTGTAAGACCTATGCTATTCTATTCAGTTGCTATCACTCAACCATTTTGTTTGTGTGTGTCTATCTATATATTGTTTGATAATAATAATAATAATAATAATAATAATAAGTGTGGTCATTATCTATTTGGCTGGGTTAAATATATTATATAATATACTATATTAGGCTCTTATTTATTCTCTTACTTTTGTCATTGTTTATCTTATATTACATAATTAGTGATTGATTTTTTTCTATAATAATAAAAGTCATTAATTATTAAAATAAAATGTAAAAAACTCAGTTTATAGTGATTTAAAAATATGAAATATATTGGATCATACTTAAAAATTTACAAAAATTGATCAATATTTATTTTAAACCCAATAAATATGATCATGGAAAAAAATGTGTACCGGTAAGTTTTTTTCAAATTGTGTAAAAAATAAAAAAAAAAATCACGATTCCGGTTACTGCAACCGTTATGCTACGGCGTAGGAAGCACAGGTGCGGGTACGAGTACGGTACGGGTATGAGTGCGGGTACGCTGATACGGCAAAACCCCAAAAAAGTAGGATACGGGTATGGCTGCGGTACGCCGATATTTTTTTATTTATTTTTATTTTTTATAATTATGGTTAGAAGATCCAACCTACAAATTGAAATTAAATATCAAAACTAGAAAGAGAACTATAAAACTAAAAGACAAATATTAATATATTTCAATTCAACATAACCAACACCAATTCAGTCCATAATCCAAGCAAAGGAAAAACAACCAACACCAAAAGAAAAACAAGGCCAATTCAGTCCATAACACAAAGGGAAAAAAACAAAAGAAAGCCCTATATATCTAAACTTGACACTTCAAAGTTCACTTCCATCAACTTCATCATTGAATAAAATAGCTTCCATCTCTGGCTCATCAAGTGAAAGATTTGCAATTTCAAGGAAACCAGAACCCTCCAATGAATCAAATGCATCTCCCCCAACGTCCCATAACTTGGTCTCTCCTTCTGTGTATAGTTGACTCCTCCTTGATAAGAGACGAATATTGGAGTGCACAAAAACCAAATCCTCGCACCGTTGTGGTGTCATTTTATTCCTCCTCATAGAGTGAATGAAAGAGTAGGTGCTCCAATTCCTTTCACAACATGATGAGGAACATGGTTGGCTAAGTAATTTCACTGCCAAGGATTGGAGCATAGGTGCAGAAGAGCCATGTGCCAACCACCAAACCACTGGTTCCATTACTCCTCTATCACATATTGAGTCAAAGTCACTAAAACTTTCTAAACAACCTGAAAACTTCGCATACTCTGTATTAACAACTCTTCTCTCATCTGAATCAGGAAAGTATCTCTTAAAACACTTGATTCTCATCTCAGAAATTTCTACATCTTTGTGAGGAGGAACACGAATGGGATTTTCATGAAGCCACATCCCACTATAATACCTAGATTTCATAATTAGAAAAAAATAATAAGTAAATTATGCAATGAAAAAAATTAAAGTATAAACTATGAGTCTAATGTGAATTATACCTTGGATTCAAGGAATGAGCAAGGCAATGAAGAGGTGTGCTACTTTTTGTCCACCTTTTCACTAATATTTGATGCACTACAGAGTAAAAGGATGACTCTTCATTTTCTGACTTCCCTTCACGCCTATAGATAGATGCCTTCACCCGTTCAATCATTGAATCCCACATCTCATAAACCAAATGTAGACGTGGCTTATCTGTGTCACAAAATCTAAGCATCTCATAAATAGGCAATGTGAATGAGAGTATATATTCAATCTTATCCCACCAAACATCATTCAACAACTTTTCCTTTACAACATCTGCTTTCCCAACATCATCTTCCTTGTAAGAAGCCCATTTGTCACTTATCACCATTGTTTGGAGACCATGATATATAAGTTTAAACCTTTTTAGCATAAAAATTGCAGATGCAAAGCGTGTATCTGCAACAGAAAGTAGCTTCAAAGGTACAAACTCATTAAAAATAGCTAGTCTCATAGAATGATTCATGATGAAATTTTTCACAAACATTACATCATCAATCACAGTAGTGATCCAATGGCAATCATCGTAAGCATATGCAGCAACTCCAATTTCCTTCGCACCACAAATGTTCTTAAGAGCAAGATTAAGAGTGTGCACTACACAAGGTGTCCAAAAGATGTTCGGATAATTACCTTGAATAATTGATCCAGCTGCACGACAAACTGGAGCATTATCAGTAATTACCTGAATTACATTATTAGGACCCACTTCATCAATCACTTCACTAATTAATTGGGCAATATGATACTTGTCCTTGGTCTCACCCTCACAATTAACAGCTTTTATAAACATAGCTCCACCATTACATGCTGCCATAAAATTAATGAGAGGCCTCCTTGGTGCATCAGTCCATCCATCAGATACTATACTCAACCCCTTCTCATCCCATGACTTTTTAGTTGGTTCCAATAACCTTTCAATATTTGCCCTTTCTTTTTGAAGTAAGGTAGTCCTCAACAAATTATATCCAGGAGGGACATACCCAACAATTTGATTCTCAGCAGCATATTGAAAAGCATCCACAAAGTATGGATTCCTAGCCAAATGGAAAGGCAAACCGGCTAAATAGAACATACGAGCAATTAAAGAATGTAAATGCTCTCTAGCACTTTGATTGAATGCCCTATCTAAAGGACTACTCCCAATTGCCTTTCTCTTTCTTGGTGCATAACCTTCCATTCTAAATGTTCCAACGTCTTCTACACTGTCGTGGCTAGCACTAATTTGAGAAGATGGAGGTGGTAAAGGAACATTTTTTGGCTTTGCCAATTTTTTCCGATTCTCAGCTTTTTGATCTACCTTTCAAATTTCAGAAAGAAGATCACTCTTGTTCTTCACAATTGCACACACTCTAATTCCATGGCCAGTAAGTAGCAACAAATGGGCTCTAACTCTAGAATATGACCCTCGGTACTCAATGTTACAAAAATTACACTTAAATTTTGTATTACCACTTCCTCCTTCTCCCATTTTAACTAATTTTGTAACATAGCCTCAAAGAGGAGCATTTTCATCTCCAGATTGATCAATGGAAGGAGCAGAAGCACTTGCAGCAGATGACCCTAAACTGCTTGATGAACTCATTTTCCTATAAGCATAAAAAATAATATTTTTGATTATTAAAAATAATATTTATGATTATTAACATTCTGTTGAGGAATAACTTTATTTTAAACTTCTAATTAATTTTTTTGATTAACATTCTTCTGTTGAGGGATAATTTTGTTCTAATTAATATTTTTGATTATTAACATTATGTAAGTATGATTGATTATTAATTTTTGTGTTCTAATTTATTAATTTTTTTGATCTAATTTTTTTTTTTGTTCTAAATATGATTGAATAACTTGGTTCTATACCGCTCTAATTTTTTTTTGGTTCTACATCAACATCAGATTATACCTCTCTGAAGACGAAAGAAGAAACAAGAAAAAAAACAAAATAAATAAAGATGAAGAGATTCTGACCAGTTGCTTGGTTGCTGCTAGGTATGGCTGATATGTAGGGGACGAAAATAGATGATAGATGCTTGATGATCACTGCCAAAAAAAAAAATGAGATGAAGAAGAAGAAACGAAGAAGATGAGAGAAGATGAGGGTGATGACACAGCGAAGAAGTCGTACCCGATGTCGTGGGTCGAAGTCGAAGACGAGGGTGATCTGATCTCTGGGTCGAAGTCGCCTCTTTGCTTCGATGTCTCCTCTTGGTGCTGCGTTGCTCGACTGATGAGATTAGGGCAAAAGTGATGAGATTAGGGCAAAACAAACTTCATTTGTATATACATTTTTTCTTTTTTCTTTTTAAAATTTTTCTTAATATTGCTGCGGTACCCCTCAATTTTCCAGAAAATTTGATTTCTGCCCCCGACGTACCCAAAACGCACCAAAGGCGTACCCATGCCGTACCCGACTGAGGCAAACGTACCTGACTACTTTTTGCCGTACCCGGTACACGTGCAGCCGTACCGGTACGCGTACCCGCACCCGGTAAGTACCCGGTGCGTGTACGGCACTATTTTTGGAGTACCCGTGCTTCATAGGCTACGGCCTTTACAACCGCAACCGCACCACCGCCACCGTTACGGTGACCGCAACCGCTTTTCAAAACCCTGGTTACACGTGAATTTCCGTCACACCGCAAAAGCGGGTGTAACAGGTAGCGCTTACCACCGCAACCATTACATAACGGCTGCAATCGTTACGTAACACCGCTTTTTGAAAACATGAGCTAATTAATGAGATTATTGCAATTAAGAGTCAATTGTGATAAAACTTGTTCATTGTAACGTACTTATCAAAAAACAAAAAAAAACATCTTTATTATATGATCAGGAAGATCATCAATCCTTGTGGGACAAGATAGACTTGGTCCTCAAATATGAGAGCTAGCACTCCAGAGATTGACATCTGCCTCTCATTGTCTCTCTAGAATACTTGTGAGCTTGACAATGCCTTTGTTATAAGACTTTTAGAGGTCGGATGCTTGAACTACTTTTGAATTGGAGTGAACTCAAAAATCAAGCAAGGAATTGAATTTTGTGTTCGAGGTATTGTTCAAACTATTTCTATGGATGTTTGTATCTATGTTTCATATATATCACAAATATAATCATGGGGATTGAGAATCAAAATAAATTTTAAATTCCTTTATGCCTAGCCTAGGTACGCAATTTCCAACAGCTCCTCCATGCTTGTATTTGGATGGAGTAACATAGGCAATCTTTCGAAGGATTGGAATTACCTGATCTGGCATTAAAACATGCTGATGTGAGATCCCCATATTTGGTTAGCAGGGATTAGGGAAAATCCTCCTTCCATATTGATTTTTCTGTTTAGAATTTGGGTGGAATGAGTCTACAGCCTACAGGCTTGTTTTGCTTGCTAATATACATCTACATCCTATCCTATGTACATGGTTGCACCCATTTGATGCATTTTCCTGACAGAACATTACTTATTAAAGAAGTCAAGAAAAAGAAATAGTAGCTACCTTGAGTGAGAACAGCCACTCTTACCGTCAGTCCAGTTCCCCTGGGTAAATTCACCTATCATGAAAGAATTAGAACAATGGCAGAAACTAATTGTAGTCCATGAAATTGCTACCATATTTCTCATTACAATTAATCAAATGCAGGGAAAACTCACTGTTGCCCTCAGCTGGTGATCATTGTATTTTGGGTCAATGTTGAGACGGAAATGAGCTTCAGCTGTTTCGACAAACTTTGTGCTTGCCATTTGCTTGAGCAATGATATTGCTGTTTTTAAGTCATACTCTTTCTTGTTTTCCCTCAATTTTTGAATTTCCAAGAATCTCTTAGACCTTCTCTAATAATCCCAACAAAAGGAGGATAAGGAGTAAGTTAAAAATGCAGTAACAACATGAATGTGAAACTAGGAGACAGGAATGTGAAAGTATGGGGGTAGACAACTTAAACAAACCAAAGAGGAGACAAGACCAGCAACAACAGTGATAAATATCACTTTCGGGATTCATGCAAAGCAAATTTTTGATTTAAAAAGGCAATATATGTCAAGAATTTTTTAAACGTGAGGTTCCTAGCTCTTGTTCTATAACAATTTACAATTTATAATAATTTAAAACACAAGGGCTTTTAATCATTTTGAATAATTTGAGAATTCAGATAAAATTGCAGAATTATTGTTAATATTCAAGACCCGATTATATAAAAGGCATTCTTCTCAAATGAGCATGAACTATGACATAAAAAGGTGTTCTTAAAACTTGAGAATGAACTAATACTCTACTGCAACCACAACCTGCATAGCCAAAACTTAAAATAAATAAATAAATAAAAGGCAAAACCACTAGATATAGCCAAAGTTTGTAGATAATCAAAAGACAAAGAAATGAAGAAACAAAAATGTGACATACAATCTTTTTCAGACGCTACAATGGAGGATTCTAAGGGATTGAAGTGCTTAAGTCATCATTAAGATAAAACTCAAGCAAAAACAAGTAAATAAATTACTATAATACACCCACAATGTAGAAATTTAATGTATAAAGAGAAATAGAGAATTGTATTATTGATTGATTTATATTGTTCTGTAAATTACAATTACAAGGATTCCTATTATATAGGAGTGTGTTTGGGAGTAGGTGGAGAGTAGGTGAAGTGGAGGTGGTAGTGGTGTAGTGGGTTAGGTTTAGTGGAGTAGGTGAGGTGGTAGTGGTGGTAGGTTTATGGTAAATTCTAACAGTTTCAAATACAAAAATGCCTTTCAAAGTGCAATAGAACAGTAAATTCAGAATACGTTCCCTTTCATCAACAACAATCATGATCAATCAACAGTTTATAAGTTGTTGACCTTCATATTTCAAAGTCATATAACAAATGAAGTGATAAATTCCTTGAAACCAGAGAAATTACTCACAAGCAGCCGGCAAATTTCATGCTCGATTTTGGAAAATGAGGTCTCCAAAGCTTCCACTCTTCCAGTAGCATGACAGCAATTGCATGGTTCACTAATCATAAATGTCACGCTAGGTCTAACCTGTCAAGTGTGGTGGCAACAGCTTGTTACGAAAGGTAAACGTTGCTATGTAGTCAGCTATCTTGGTACAACAGTTATACATTTCACTTTGGTGATATATTACAAAAGCTAACTACAGATGCATACCCACCTTTAATCAACATCTTGCAATGAAAATATTCATATTACTGTGTTCAGAACTACCTGAAAATTAACACCAAGAGAAAGTATTTTGAGAAACAAACAACATACCCTCTTTCTGGTGATTTCCATAAGGCCATGCCTAGACAATTCAGAGACTTTCACAGTTGATCGATCTCTCTCCACAGCCTTTTTAACTTCTTCATATACCAGTCTCTTATTCACTGGAAGATGAGATTGGTGTCAGAAGAACAAATTAACACACAAAACCTACTTGAACCTAAATTTTAGTTTCCTTTATGTTTATTTCAATACCCATTTCTTTAATTATAAAAATTAGAATTTAGAAGGCACAGAATACACAGATGGAAAATAGAATTATATCCAGAAAAATGGTAATTGGAACCCAGTTCCACTGTAAACCAGGAAAATCAAAACAAGGAATATCAATTTTCCTTTTTATGTGTATATGTTAATGTTACACATCATGATCGAAGAAAAACCATACGTTGAAGCAGCAGGCATTTAGCAATATTGAGAGAGAGAGAGAGAGAGAGAGAGAGAGAGAGATTTCTTACCATCATCCACCATATCAATGAAATCTACCACAATAATGCCACCAATATCTCTCAGCCGTAATTCTCTAGCAATCTGAAAAAGTTAATTTTGTTAGTGAATCATTTGAGTGACCCACAAGCACCACAAAAAACTACAAATCTATTCATAGAATTACTCCATGACAAGGATGATAGTAACAGCAGCAGCCTAAAGTAATGAAATAAAACATGGCTGAACGAAGCTGTCAGTGTGGTATGGTGTCCTTTCAAGGATTGGTGTGTTCTATTCTCCAATATGGTGAGAAAATCTAAAACACAGTTTCCATAGAAACATCAAGATTCACAACAAAGTCCTCATTTCCAACTATTCAAAATCTCATAAAAATTGTTTGAATACCCCATAAGCATCTTACTTCTGAAATATTCACTGGAACTTTTACTAAATGGGTTGATTTACATGAATAAGCTAGTACTCAAATTGGCAAAATCTGCTTAAAATGATCTAAGTGGGGAAACCTAACATTTTTTTTTTACTACAAAATATTTAATATGGTCAGTGGAAGGTAGTTTTAGAATTAGATTCAAGTATTAAAATTTTTTAATTTCAAAATTCAGTTACTTAAGATTTTCAGCACTATTAAATAAGCTACTTTGTTTTGTTAAACAACCCCATATTCTTAATCAATGGAAAATTTACCACAAATATAAATGGGTGATATAATTTAGTTTCTACATACTTGTTTGGCAGCGGCAAGGTTGACATCGAGAATGGCTTTCTCTTGTGATGTTCCCTGACCAAGCATGCATTGTCCACCATTCACATCAATAGAGACTAATGCCTCAGTTTGCTCAATCACAAGATAACCTCCATTAGCAAGAGAAACCCTGAAATAAAAGAAATGTGATGTGCTCAGCACTAAAGAGTCAAAGATCTTAAATTCAACATATCAGTTTAGCAAGAACAAAGACGAATTTTGGGCAATGATTAAATCGGATTTAAAAGAATATTGCATAGGCCAAGGAAAACAAAAATAAGTCAATCTTCTGTTTTAAGTATGAGATATAAACTTAATACACAACTGACACTGAAGGATGTCCAAGTTGGGCCTACCCTATTGAGATTTCATTAATTTATCAGGCTCTTACCTCCAAGACCTTTTCTTGGTTTTCTTTATTTGGTGAATAGCCTAGCCTTATACAAAGAAGCCAAAAATTTTGAGCACATTGGCAGATATACAAAGTGTAAACAAAACAAAAACAGTATAAACATTACACTATGAGAGCATGGGACCTTTACAAAAGAGTGACACTCCTAAAGCTGTAGGAGGATGCCCAAGAAAAAACCTGCAAGTACGTTGAGGCTGTTTTGGAATGTTGAACAACATGCAATAATTGTCTTGCAATGTTTAACAACCTTCTGACGCTGCACCAGTAAGGAGTAATATGATTTAAGGGTGTCATTACACAATAATTTTTGTATTCATTGATCCATTTTTACATTCTTACTTTCTTACCAAAACAAGAAAAAGAAAAAAGAGTAACAAGATTTTAGAGTGTAATGCGGGGAGAGAAGAATAGCATGAAGGTCATAGGGTGAGGCACTGATAATGCATCTAATTTTAGCAGTAGGATTGTCAAACAGAATTCCTGCAACCACACCAAACAGCTTTGGATTAAGGCATTTCAGAGTTGATTGATATTCATTTTTTTTTTCTGTTTCTATTGGGGGAGTGAAGGAATTTATTACTTGGTTTTCCTTGTTGCATTAAATTTTATCCTCCCTCGTCTTTTCTTGTCGTGCTGCTGACGACTCATTTTATGTTTGAATTTCTAATGCAAGTTATCCCCTTTTAAAAAAATACAAAGTGTTTTAGGTAATTGACAAATAAGAAAAAGTGTTTGAGGGGTATTTTAACTTGATAAGAAATTCACTTCAAATATATCCAAGCCTTTTTTAACTAAATTATATTTATTTGTTTACATATTTATTTATTTCTAATCAACTAAAATAAAGACTGAACCCTTGACCTCATTACTTCCTTTAAGATATCATGCCAGCTCTTTTCACACTGCTGAAATAGCTTTCTCAGCTCAAGTAGATTACATCTATGCGCTCAATATAGCAACCATGACCACATCCATATTAGACCATGCATTCATAAGTACATTCATTCAAATGAACTTATCAGTAATAATTCTTGAGTAATTTATGAACTTATCAGTAATAAT
>NW_021026564.1:3429884-3467771 GCF_004153795.1 Camellia sinensis
CACACTTTAAGAAGGAATAAAAAAATAAAAAAATGAGTGTAACATTATCTCCATTCTCAAAATTCACCGGAGCAGTGATAATGCTGCTTTGCCATGTAGCACCCTTAGAGTAAGCTACAGTGCATTTTGACACGTGTGGGAAACATGGCATAACACAATGGTAAACATTTAATCAATGTTGGAGCACAGCAAGGACACAGTGCAAAATATTTGTAACAGATAAAAGGGGCTCAATTACAAATAGAAAAGGAATATGATTACCACTTAAAAAGTAACAGAATGATCAGCTTAAAATCAAACTGGTTCATAATTTCTGTTTTATCAACACATAAAAAGAATAGTTAAGACTACTTTTTAAAAAAGCAAAGATTAACAAAATAGAAACAAAAAAGTGGAGGCATCCCATGTGCAAATGAGGTATATAAAAGCACCAAAAAATAAATCTACAAGAATCCAAAAGATATAAAACCAATATAATTTACAAATAGACACATTTGCCCAAAAATTCAAGACAAGAATCCAACAAAGGGAAAGAACTCTTTGGACCAAAAGATAATAAAACTGTCCAAATTACTCTCATGAAACAATGCCTCATCTCCCTCAAAATTCTATTGTCTCTCACTCCACAAGCACCCCATAAGACATGAAGGAGCTAACTACCACAACCTCATATTCCGCCTTCGGCAACCCCTCTGCCAGCACCCAATCAACTCTATAGCAGATTCTTGGCATCATCACTGCCACCAACATGCCAATGTAAGATTAAATGATGAACATTTTTTCCGCATCCTTTTTACACCTACAACACTTTTTCAATGAACCCAGTGTAAATCTAACATAATCAAGATAATTACACCATTCACAGAAACCCTTCAGGAGCTTAATACCCATAGTATGTATATTTGTCATGGTCCTTTTGTCCTTGATAACTAGTTTTGTAATGCCATAACAAAACTGTGACCTAGTAATTGAAGTAGTGAGGAGAGAGTCTAGAGACACAACTCCCTTAAGGGTTAGTATCCAATGGAGGTTTGATAAATAATGTTTTTAAGTAGCATAACAGCATAGGTACTGCAATAGATGAGCTCTATCCCTATCCAACATGTCAATATTGATACTTTCAAGAGAATAACCTTTCTCAAACTAGCGGGTTGGGTTGGGTAGGGGTGGGTTGGTGGATTGGCAGGTAAATTGCACATCCCAAATCGCAGGTTTATTCTTCTGTCCTTCTTCATTTTTCTTCTTCCTATATCACTACTCAATTTGTATTGAGAATGAATTCAAGTATTACTAACTTATTAAGATTTAGCATGTCTTCCTTTAAAGGATGAAGGATTGGGACTTAGGAAACTGAGGTTTTTGAACAAAGCTTTTTAGAGAAATGGCTAGGGAGATATGCTGAGGAAGATAAGGGTAGTGTAGAATAAGGATCATACTGTGAGGGCTAATAAAATTTGTACAAGTCTTTTGGGGTGAAATTATGGAAGAACTAAAGGAATGGCTTCCACATGTCCAAAGGCACGCAACAGAGTGTTACCTGAGTCTTTCTCGGAGTCAGAACAATGTTTCTTGTCCGGACGCCACTGATCACCATTATTGCCCTGAATGGCACACATTTTCCGCTGTCCAGCCTTCGGTTCCCCAATTCCTCTCCGACGAGACCGCTTTTTAGCTCTCGGACTAGTGAGAATAACCGTTGAATTTCTCCTCTTGCGACGTTGTGCAGTTGGGCGAGAGAATCTACGTGTTGGTTGTGCCCTCCTAGCTTTGCCCCCGTGCCGACGCCACCGATCCCTACGGCGCTTTCGCTGTATTACGGGAGTTGTCGAATTTTAATCTTGTGGATCATTATAATATTAGCGTGAAATGGAGTCGTGCTGCAAATTGGGAGTTAATGGCATGGCATTGGTTTCAAGGAAAGAAAGTGTGGCTTTGAGTTAATTTTTTCATTAGGAGTACCTTATTTAGTTAGGAAGTGTACCTAATCATGACGAGTTCTATGTGAACTTAAAATAGTATTGTGATAGCTTTTGGGTAAATTAAATTTTAGAATAAGATCATTTCAGTGGATATGGAGATGTTACGTGAATTGTTAGTTAAATCCTAGAGTGTAATGTGGTTAACAATTGTGTAGGATAGAGTAGATATGTAAGGCTAATGTAAAGATTGTTTCGGCTGGGTAACAAATATTGTGACTTAAAGTTTTTAAGTAGTGTGGTTGGTGTGATTGTACTATATTTCAGGAGTGTAGGTGTCTCTTATTGTTCGAGGTGAAGCAGTTGGGGCTAAGGTGATTTGTGAATTTTGATTTGTGTGAAGTAATTCAGGAAAGAATGTAATTGTGCTAAGTGATGAATGGAAGTTCTTATGAGATGAAATATTTCAAGTCATTATTGATGAAATATTTCAAGTCATTATTTGTGCAAAAGTTTTGAAGAATGACTAAGGCAATGGTAGCCAAGAGGCACTATTGCCAATTGAAGAGCAGAAAGGCAACAAGTGTCTCGTTCGAGAAATTATCAAATAGCTTCACTCTATATGTGACGTGGTGTGTCCTTGCAATTGTATCGAGTCATGTAATTAATGTTTTTTACTTTTTCTCTTATGTTTTAGACAAAGTGATTAGGTGTTCTCTTGTTATAATATAGGCATACAGCGACATGGTAGAATGGACCAGCCAAATAACTTCTCGTTCGGTGGGTAGCACAACGAATGAAATTTATTACCAAAAATCACAACAGTTGGGTAAAAGTAAAACGGTTGGGTAACAAGCTGTGTATATTAAAAAAGGTCAGACCATGTCGCTGTTGGGCTCCAACGGCGCTGTTGGGCTCGTGGGTTCACCACAGGTCTTGTTTTGAAAATCGAAATCGTCAATGTGTAGAGCTCATCAAGTACTTTATCTCTATAAAAATTACGTTGATCGGATATCGATAGCTATTTGATCGCATCAGATTTTTGTCAACAATTTATTTTGAAAATTATATTTACCATTGACAAAAATCTAAACCAATCAAGTAGCTATCGATATCCAATCAACGTGATATTTTTCAAGAATAAAATACTTGACGAGCTCCACATATTAAATGGTTCGGATCATTGAAACATGACCCATAATGGGCCCCCACAAGCCTAACAACATGTTCCAGTTCGATCTAGGAATGGAGAGAAGCCTGGCCCTATGAAAAAATAGAAAACATTTGTAAGTCTTCACTTTAAAGTAGTTTAGTGAAAAAAATTAGAAGTAAATTTTTTTTTTCATCAACCCATAACATTCTTATATTTCTGATAATGAAAAATAATGTGTTTTTGAAGTTTAATCAAAATAAATATTTAAGATTAAAACACTAATCTTAATTTTAAGAGAAAAAACCAAAAAAGAATAATGAATCACCCACCTCATTAATTTTAAGAGAATTTTTCTCTTATAGTTTGTTTGGATTGAAATTTGGGGTACTTATGTATAGGTTCTAATAAGTGGACTTATTGTCTAATAGATTGTAATGACTCAAATTTTAATTCACATTGGATTGATGTATAGTGGTGCCCGTCACCTTAAAACTTGTACGGTTATCGGACTCTTGATATTGATGGGTTGGCAAGTGAACTTTAAATATTATAATTGAAGACCTTTAGGTAATGTTTGGAACCTTGATTGAAGTCTTAACAAGGTCTTAAGATAAGATTAGATCAAAAGCCCCAAATTTGAGTTTGAGTTTTTGAGCAGCCATCACCCTTTGCCCTTTTCTTTTTCCACACTTTGAATTTGGATGTGAGGCTAGAACCATTGGAAATCTTATTTCCGGGGCTTCGATTTGGACACAAGAACGACTTAGAACGGAGTCCGGATGAGAGAGTTATGCCCATTTGAAGTTTTGGAATCTGTGCTGAAAGAGGTCCGCACGAGCGGGAAAAGCGGCGCACGTGCGGGACTGCACGAATTCAGCAGCTTAAAAACGTGATTTTTAGCTCATTCTTTGCATTTTCCTTTTCCTTCTTCATCCCTCTCACCCTAGGTCTGAAAACCCTAGGGTTTTGACCTCAAATACCTTCCATTTCCCTAAGGATTGGCTAAGATCTCTTACAAAGAAGTGAAGAAGGCTTGAAGCCCAACATTTTCTACCGATTGGAATTTGAATTTGTGAAGGAATCTCATCAAAGCTTTGCTCCTTGCTTGATTCTTGAGGTAGGGGTCCTAGTTCTTCTTCAATACTTGCATTAATAGATAGATTTGTAGTATTTTGATTATATACATATAAAACCCACATTTTGAGCATATAGTGTACATCTTGAGATTTGGGGGTTTAGGGTTTGAAGTGTTGGTGGGTTCAATTGTTGGGTTAACATGGTGGGTTATGAATCTTAGGTGTTTAATCAATGGAAAAATTGGAATAAAAAGTAGTGGTTAAGAAGTTTGATTTTTTTCTTGAAATTCTTGATCTTCTTGAAACCCTAGGTTGATTCATGATGATAAATAATGATTTTGCCCAAATTGAAAGAAGAATCATGAAATTGGTAGGTTGAATTCTATATGTACAAGTTTAATTGGATTTTGGAGATGCTTCAAAATTATGTTAAAAATTAGCGATTGGACCTTTGTTATGGATATTATAAATTATGCTATAATGTGAAATGAAGATTGGGGAAATGATTTATTAATGATGTGGATGACATGAGCCTTGGGGTGAAATGATGAAATAGAGGTTTAAGAGTTCACCTTGAATTATGTTGAATAGTGTTGATTATGTTGAGTTGTGTTGATTATGTTGAGTTGTGTTGAATAATGTTGAACCGAATTGTGTTGGACTATGATGAATTGTGTGTGAATCATGTTGAATTGCGTTGCGTTGAGTTGAGTTGTGATCGGTGGTGTTGTGTTTGAGTTGTGTTGGGTGTTGTTGTGTTGGTAACCGCGGAGGAGTTGAAAGATGATACGAAATTTGTGATAAAATGATGAAGTGAAGATTTAAGAATTTTATTGTGTAATTAGAAAGTGATTTTATACCTCAAAACTAAAAGTCCAACTTTATATTTAACAATAGTTATAGAGTTTCATTTTGGAAAATGAGGATACTTCAATCAATATTAAATTTATGAAATTAAGTCTATTTTGAGTTAAGATGAGTGTGAATAATGATAAATGGGAGATTGTGGAATATGATGATATTATATGAAGGTGTTGTGTCAAAGAAAATTAAATGTTGGAGATTTAATTTATAACCATGGGTAGTAATTGACAACCAATGTGTTTAAAAAAAAAAAATTGAATTTGAAGACTTGATGATAATATGGAAATGTAAAGAAATAGTTTGAACCCAAGAATTGTGAATATTTTAAAGATGAATCTTTGCCTCTATGGAGGTGTTGTTATATTTTTGTGTGACAAAATAATGAATGATTTAATGGATAGTGAAGAAGGTCGTGGAACATATTTGTACTTGTTATGTGAATGTAATTTTAATATATGGTGGATGTATATTGAATTAATGTGTTACGGAAATAATGGAAGATGTGTTGGCATTGTCCACTAATTGTAATGATAGATTGTGACGTTATCTTGGGGTCCGTTTCCCGCCGTATTTGAGCCGGCAAAGCATGGCGCTTGAGATAGGTTCTGCCTTCCTTCCGGAATAGCGCTCGGTAAAGCGTGTGGTATGTTGAGGTTCCGCGTTCCTTCCGGCGGGTGACCGGTAAAGCGTGAGGTTCCGTGTTCCTTCCGGCTTGTGACCGGTAAAGCGTGTGACTCATGGAGATGACTTGTGATTGGATCCGGTATTTGATATGAAATCAATTGAAAGAATGGAAATTGAAGTGGTAATTGGATTATGGATTGGTGATGGTGAACTTAATGAATTAGTTGCGATAATAAAGGTAAATTATGGGTATTGTTCTGTAAAATAAATAAGAGACTGAATTGAAAGAGGTTTGTTAACCTTGTGTTACCTTGAAATGAAATTTGAGAGTGTAAATAACGATGTGAATTGAGTATAGGAGAATTGTTAGTGAATCAAAAGGAAACGTGAACTTGAAGTTATGGAGTTCTAAATAAATATAATGAGTAGAAAAAAAGAATGAAAAGGAAAGATGAGTATTAAAAATGGAAATTAAATAAGTTTAATGGAAAATTAAATAAGAAATATCTTGGGAATTGGTTGATAACTTTTAAATGATGTTGTTTCTTAAATATGTTTGTTTCACAAGGATCTATGGTTTTCTAAAGTTAAGGGATGATTTTAATGGCTGAAGGTTTTTTTTTAAAAGTGTTCAAATAGTTTTTGAGAAAAGGTACTCTCTTATGATATTTTGAAATTATAAGATGTCACTTTACTATATGGTATCACCTTGCATGCATAATCATTTCTATCTGTGTGTTAGTTATTGATTGAGAACTATGAGATTCCTACTGAACATTAGTGCTCACCCCGTTGTTGTTTTATCTTTTTACAGGAAGAAAGTTTGGATTATTTAATTGAAGATTTATAGAGTTTTTGAGTCCCTTTGTATAACTTCATTGTAGATGTAAAGGAAATGGATTTTGTAATTGTATTTATTTATTTGTAGCACAGTAGGAGACTGGCATGTGTTGTTGTTATTGTTGTATTCTTTGAGAGAGAGAAAACATGTATCATTGTATTTTTATTACTCAAGGGTAATGGATGTTTAAAAAAAAAATGGACCTAAATTTACAGGTTTTGGTAATGTTTTCTAGTAATAAAAATTCGAGGCGTGACATAAATCCTATGAAAAAAATTTGTCATAAAAAAAGTCACTAATGGTAAGTTTTATCCACAATTTATAAAAATCATGACAAAAAAAAGTCACTAATTGTCAATTTTTAGTGACATATATAAAAATTGTCACAAAAAATTATTTTTAACGACAATTTTATCAAGACTTCTTTTCAGTAGGACTTGATGGGATTTAAGTCCAACTATTAGGACCTATTGGTAGTTTGCCCTTGAAATTTTTGCTAAAAGAAAAAATAGAAAAAAGAGTTCTTGTTAGTTTGTTGGATGATTAAAGCAATAAAAAATGTGAGGAAAAAAAAAAGGAAATTACTTAATAGTGGAGTAGATAAAAAAATTACAAAAATATAGAGGATACAAGTGATTTTGTGGTGGGGTACAAGTAAAAAGTTTCATATTTGTGTGATTTGTTTTTTTATGTCCAACTGATAAATAATTCCCCCCCCCCCCAAAAAAAAGAAAAAAAGAAAAAGAAAAAGAAAAATAGTGACAAACAAAAAAAAATTTAAACTCATGTTTTGATTGTCTTTAAAAGTGGTGAAATTTGGTAAGGGGAAAAAAAATTAAAACTCATGTTTTAATTGTTTTGGTTGGGTAACAAATATTGTGACTTAGAGTTTTCAAGCAGTGTGGTTGGTGTGGTTGTACTATAATTTGTGAGTGTAGAAGCAGTTGAGGTTAAGGTGATTTGTGTGAAGTAATTCAAGAAAGAATGTAATTGTGCTAAGTGATGAATGGATATTCTTATGAGATGGAATATTTCAAGTCATTATCTGTGTAAAAGTTTTGAAGGTGGATTGTGGCAGTGGTGGTCAAGAGGCACTATTGCCAATTGAAGAGTAGAAAGGCAACAAGTGTCTCATCCAAGAAATTATCAAATAGGTTCACTTTATATGTGACGGGGTGTGTCCTTACAATTGTATTGAGTCATGTAATTAATGTTTTTTACTTTTTCTTCTATGTTTTAGACAAAATGATTAGGTATTCTCTTGTTAAAATACAGGCATACAACGACAAGGTATGATGAACCTACTAGATAACTTTTCATTATGTGAGCAGCACAACAAACGGAATTTATTACCAAAAATCCCAACAATTGGGTAAAAGTGAAACGGTTGGGTACTAGGTTGTGTAGATTACAAATGGTCATGTAAGAGGAGGTTGGTGTTTGATCGTGTGGGGGCATTTTGGAGAATGAAAAAATAGAAAACATTTGTCAGTCTTATAAAATTTTTAAAGTTCAATCAAAATAAATAAATTAAGATTAAAACACTAATCTTAATTTTAAGAGAAAGCCAAAAAATGATAATGAATCACCCACCTCATTAATTTTAAGAGAAAATTTCTCTCTTACTGTCACGGCCGCAAAATAAACCCATAAATCATACATTCTTGACATGCTTAGTTATAAAAGAATAAAGCATAATTATATATCATCAGAGTATTCATTACAAAATGTATTACATGTTGACAGCAAAAGTAAATGCCCTATAGGCTTACAACTTTCCAAGTCAACACTTGGTTACAAAAGAGAGTGCTAACTCTACACAGAATAAGCCTTGGCTTGATATACATGTAATACAACCAAAAATAACAAAAGAGTCCAACAGCCTCAAGCCTCTCAAGCTACGTCCTTGGAGGTGGCATACTACCTGCACCTGAAAATGATGTCCCATATAAGGTGAGCCAACGCCCAGTAGAGATATGCTAAACATAATATGAGCAATAACTAAAACATTAGCATTTGACAAATGTTTAACTCACATGAATCATTTCACAACCCATTTCAAATACGTGACAAATGTGTCCATGTTTCATTCCATTTTCATTACTTATCCAATTCCTCAATTCATAATCCTGGCTCAGAACCTGGCCATATACTTTAAATGAGATTACATCTCTTATCAACAGTAATTCCATTTCAATTGAGATAACAACCCAAATTAAACACTTCACACTTAACCAAAGATACACATAATTGCTGTATCAATCTCAAACCAAACACTTCCATACTTCATATATGATATACAAATTTGCTATATCAATACTTCAATAGATACACAAAATTGCTGTCTCAATGGAGTCCATCCCCTATCTCCTCCAAAATAAAATCCGGTTTAGGAGTCCATCCCCTATCTTCCCATAAACCGTGGAGTACATCCCCTATCTCCTCCCACACAATACAATGTATATAAACACAAATCATATACATAATCAATCAACACATAAAGTCAATGTATTATTCTAACCGTCATATTCGATGACATATTCAATTGATTAGTTTTAGTTTGCCTAATCATCATGCATTGTCTACAACAATCAAGACTATTCTCCACCGATAGCCCAAAGTAGTTATTTCTAAACAGATAATAAATGCCTCAACAGATATAAAATCTTAACATTTTCAAAGTGAGCGATTAATAAATCCAACTCCACCATTCTAACTCATAATGAGCCAATTCCATTATTTCCAACTCAATTTCACATTTCCATAACAATTGTCATTAATTACACTAATGACCCACATATACCCAAACATGGCATTTTTCCCATTTTTCTCAATATTGACCCAAAATTCCAAATATTATCAACATCAATACTATCATTTTAAGACCCAAAATACATATTTATGAGCCAAAATAACAAAACCCCTCTTTTGAAAATAACACATTTCAAATCTTAACTTTCCAAATCAACCCATCTATACAAATAACTCAATGTCTAGATTAAAGCACATAAGGATTAGAGATGGCAATTGGAACTCGGCCCGACGGGGATTCGATCCCCCGACCCCCCGACCCCGAATTGAGCGGTTATTCCCCGAAAAATACCCCCGACGGGCCGGGGATGGTATTAAAAATTGAATCCCCGATGATATTCGGGCCGGGGACGGGGATACATGTTTCAATCTCGGACTTGGCCCGACCCCAGTCCTGATCCCCACCCCTCTTGCCCCCCAATATGAAATTACTATTTTGCCCCTATTTATATATATAATATATGTGTATGTGTAGGGTTTGGGCTGTTGGCAGACGCAACCCACACACACACATCTTCTCCCTCTCTCTCATCTGGTTCCTCACCGTAGCCCCTCATGTGTCTCCTCTCACCGCACATCTCTCACCGCACCGTCTCTCACCATGTCAGCGACGGCTCTCCCTCACCGTTCGTTCCTCACCGCAGCTTCTCCTCTCTCCTTCTCACGGTATCTCCTTGTCTCTCTCTCTCTCTCTCTCACGGTATCTCCTCCTCCTCTCTCTCTCTCCTCTGTTTTTTCGATTTTTTCTCTGTTTATTATTTTGTTCTTCAGATCTGAAAATGATGAAGATGAAGGTGAACATGTTGATCTGTGTGATGAAGGTTTTTGATTTTTTGATCTGTGTTTGATTTTTTGATCTGTTTGTGAGAACATGTTGGTCAAGGTTTTGATTTTTTGATCTGTGTTTGATCTATTTGTTGATCTGTGTTAGATCTGTTTGTTGATCTGTTGTTGAAAATCTCTCTCTCTCTCTGTTGTTGATGAACATGTTGATCAAGGTTTTAATTTTTGGTTCGGGGAATTTCGGGTCGGGAAAACCTGATCCCGTTTAGGGGACGGGGACGGGGGTGGTTATGGGTTCCCTGTCGGGATCGAGTCGGGGACGGGTATTTCCATCATCGGGGATCGGGGACGAGGAGTGTGATCCCCGGCCCGCCCCGCCTCGCCCCGTTGCCATTCCTAATAAGGATGAGTAGGAATCCCTACCTCAATTCGGAGCTCAAGGAAGAAGAAGACAAACTCAAAGTGCTCCAAACTTCAAATTTTTGGATCAAAACGTAGCCCTCAATGATCAACACACTTTTTACAAAGACACCAGGAAGTGGATCACTCTAGCTAGATCAAACCCTAGAGAGAAGGGAGATTCTAGAGAGAGGAGCTCTCAAAATCGGTTTTGGGAAAGTAAAGAGAGCGAAAGGGAAATAAAAAGTGATCCAAAAAGGTGAAATCCCGAAGTTATACCAGTCGCCCCGCTTGAGCGTGGAAATCCTCACTCGAGCGTCAGACACAGACTCACGCTCGAGGCATCAAAAGCGTCGCTCGAGCGTAGATTACACACTTCCAGAAGTTGCAGACCATGGTCCCGCTCGAGCGTCAAAACTCCCGCTCGAGCGTTTGAAGACCTGCAAACAAAAGTACTGGAGATGAAAATCACGCTCGAGCGTCAAAACGCCCCGCTCGAGCGAGAAGCAACAATGAAGGGCCCGCTCGAGCGTGAAGGCAAAATTCTGGGCATCAACTCTAGGTTTCAAAACACAACCAACCTGTTCCAAACCTACCCAACACAACCCAAGACTCAATACAAAGAGTAAGGGAAGGAAATGAGAATGAGACAACAACACAACCGCGGAACCAAGTCCGGAATATAATATACAAAGAAAGGAAAACGGGACCGCTATACTTACAGTTTGATTGGATTGAAATTTTTGCTAAAAAAAAAAAATAGAAAAAAAGAAAAAAAGAGTTCTCTCATTAGTTTGTTTGGATGATTAAATCGATAAAAAATGTGAGGGAAAAAAAAGGGGGGGCAATTACTTAATAGTGAAGTAGAGAAAAAAATTACAGCAAGTGATTTTGTGGTGGGTGCAAGTGAAAAGTTGTTAGGTGCAAGTCTCACTTGCATCCCTCCATGTTTGTGTGATTTATTTTTTTTGTCAACAGATAAGTAATTCCTCTCCAAAAAAATTAAATTAAAATAGAATAGTGACAAACAAAAAAATTTAAACCCATGTTTTGATTCTCTTTAAAAGCAGCGAGATTTGATAAGAAATAAAAATTACTTTTAATAAATTTTATAAATTAAATTGCTAATTTGAATTCAATAAAGAAAAAGAAAATAGAAAACATACATGTCCACTTTTATTTGTTGTTTGTCCAAATAAAATAGTATTTTCACCTAGAAAGAAACTATAATTTTATAAGAAAAAATATTCAGACTCACAATTTAAGTCATATAATTTTACTTACAATGACATTAGAGGTTATGTATTAATTTTTGATTTGTCGGAAACTTAATTATGTAATGCTCAACATCCTTATCATATCATTATCTGTGAAAGATAAGTTGGCGTTTAGTAATATCTACAGTTTTGTTTACGTTTATAAAAAAATTATAAACTAGTTTTTGTTTATTTTTTTAAAAAATAAAAATTGCAAACATATTTGATTTAAACAAAATGTTTAAAAAAATTTAAAAACAAAAACTCAAAAACATATTTGTTATTTTAATGCATAAAATGTTTATTTTGTTTTTTAATTATTTATGATAATGAAAATCATACAAATCATAAAATTATAATAAACATCCAAAATATAAATATATTAATACAGTACCAATCATAGATGAATTTAAAAATTAGACATACATAATTAAGTTCTGTATCCCATGCATATGAATTATAAAACAAAAAAAAGTATAATAATGATAACAAAGTGAATATATGTTATACATAAATACAAACCACAATTATAATGCTAATGTTCCTTTTGTGTATTTTACCTTCAGGTGGGGCTGCTTCCATGGATGAGGATGACGAGAAATACAAAGCAGTGGTCTCCCTAGTTTCGAACTCCAAACTACAACAGACGGTCCACTTTCTTTTTGGAAAAATTACACTTTGCCCTTTTATGTTTAGACAATTGCCCACTTTAGCCCTTAAAATTTATTTTTTCTCACTTTGGTCTTTCATGTTTCAAGTTATTCCCAATTTACTCCTTAAGTTAGTTTTTATTCAAAATTAGACAGAAATGGCACATTCACAATTACATGGCATACAAATATTTTTATTAAATACTAGTGGTAAACTTGTGCTATGCGCATGACTAGCTTAATAATGTGCAAATTTTTTAATAATGCATTAAGTTCTAAGTTAGGTCATAAGATTATAGTCATAATGCATAGAGATCATCTTTTCAAATTTCATTAGTAAAGACAATAATTCAAAACAAATATTCACAAAATGTTATTATCATTCAACTGATCTATTTTTCTTGAAATAATATACTTGATTTTTAACTAATGAAATAATACTAACAATAAATAAGATGTTTCTCAATGACCCTAATGTCTAAAACATATATATGCTAAAAAACATTAATAATAAACTGAATGTCATAAATCTATCTATCTATATTTGTTGTGGGTTTATATATATTTTCAAGTTATGTATATGGTTATAAACATTTGTGGGTGTGTAATTTTTTTTATCACTTTATGCCAAATATATTTTTTATTTTGAAAATTTTAAAAATTGAAAAATTCTGTTTAATGTTTTGAAGTTCTTGTAAAAAATAAAAAATCAAATTTCAAATTAGATTTGTTTAGATAGACTTTAAAAAAATTTAAAATTTACAATTAGATATTGAGAGGTAAAAAAAAGATTTTAACTAAAGAGATAGAGATCAATGTTAATTAAGAAAGATTTTAACTGAAGCTATGTAGATCAAATTTATTAATTTTATCTGTTCGAATATCATATTTATTTATTTTTAGTTATGTTTATTTATTTTTTAATTAGAAATTAGGGAAATTAGTAAAGGAGACTTGAGAGAATACCTAGTAGGAAAGAAAATGATTAAGAGTTTAGTATTAAGGATTTGGAGGCATTTCATGTTCCACACTACATTTTTATAATACATAAGAAAATAAGAGAAAAGGGAGGGACTGAACATCTTGTAAATAATTTATTTTTATTTTTTCATATGTACCAAAATCACACATTAATATAAGTAATTTTGCCTTTCCAATTTGGTCTTTATTTTTTATTTTTTATTTTGTATTATTATCTAAGGTTAATGTTCCAACCATTGTCTCACACGACCTGAAACTAAAATTTTAGCAAGAAAGAAAAAACAATGGTGTGCTCATATGTATTGGACTAAGAAAAAATTGTGCCCAAAAAAATAATAAAAATTGAAGTACAATTAACAACAGCAAATATTGATCAAATGGAAAAGAGATGGGATAAAAAAGAGAGAACACATTATCAATACTCTCCATCTCATATACACCAAACCATTTGTATGATTCAAGATTCTATTTTATACACACCAAAAAAAAACAAAACAAAAGTGACCCCTCTTTACATGGGAGTTGTCTTTGATAAGTTTCTTGTTGACATATTGTTCTAGGACTTAAGTTGGCCATGTGTGGAAGTACATGTACTTCCAAACTGAAACTTCCTCCTCATGGTTAAACTTTCTATAATTCCTCTATAAAATCCATTTATTTGATCATTTCAGTAATTCTCAATTATCTTCTCATTTATTGTTGTTTGTTTTCCATTGTGACATAGAAGCAGGCTGGCCTTGGGTTAAGGCCACTAAGACTTGTGCTTTAAGCCTCAAAATTTGGTTCAAAATAGGACTCCCAAATTCGTTAGTAGTATATTTAAAATTTAAATAAGCCCAATTTATTTTTGTTGATTTAGGGCTAGTTTAAAGGGTTTTAAAAAATTCTACTGGGCCAATTAAAACACAAAAATTTACCATAATTTATCTCTCATAAACTATCAGATTTTAATAGAATAAATAATTTTACCCTATGTCTCTATCATATTTTAATTGAATAAAGTTTACCTAATTTTTTCCCCCTAATTTTGTTTCATTAAATGGTGTTTCATAATTTCTTTGCTATCAAATATCAGATAGTGAGTGGATTGTGTGTTTTGTGTGGAAAATTGATTATACAGTCATGTTTCCTTTTCATTTATGTTTGGTTCACACTGCTGGTGAAGTACAAATATTATCTCACTCTTCAATGTAATACAATGTGAAATCATTTATGTTTGCTTCACACCACTGGTACATTTTATTAAATCGATTTGTTGATTAATTAGTTTGTTTTGTTGATTTGAACTACACCTTTTGGTAACTTTTTTTTTTTTTGGTACTCTGGGATGAATATGTTAATCATATTGTTTGATTTTGATAATATCTAAAATACATTAGATCTATCATGATTTCTAGTAAACATATTTTACATTCTTTAACACAAAATATTGTCTGTTAAAATATATATTGTATGATGCATATGATCTAAATAATATTTAAATAGATTTTACTATGCATCTTTTATTTATTTATTTTTTTGAAACTTTCACGTGCTCTCCATGTGCTATCTCCTTATGATTCGAAGCAGCATACTAGAGGAGTTTCTCCTCCTCCAACGAATATTTTTTCTACTATATAAGGAGTATTTTGTTGAAGAAATTCAGAAGTGAAGAAGAGAAGTAAAAGAAAAATATTTATTTGTTCTTAAAATATTATTGTGCTTCATTGAGCTATATTTTTTGTGAGAAATTTTGTTGAGTTTTTGAGCAAAAATTGTAAAAGGGTTTTCATACCCTTCTTATTATTCTTGTAAAAGAGAGAGTTTTTGTGAGTGATTTTTCGGGATAAAATCACTTGAGTTGGGTGTGACCAGATACCAGAGTCAAAACTAGTAGGGATATCTTTATGAGTGATTTTTGGGATAAAATCACTTGGTTAGGTGTAACTAGGCACTGGATTCTAAACTAGTCAAAGTTATCGAGATTGGTTACTTGTTGTAAATATTCACTAGTGCCTACGAAGTTAGGGGTGTATTACTATTTGAAGAATATTGGAGAAATTCCTAAGGAAGATACTTAGGGAGTGGATGTAGGCTTAGGTTAAGCCGAACCACTATAAATTGTTGAGTTTGCTTTCTCTTCCCTTTGCTCATTTTATTTAATTACTCTATTTTATATTGTTGAGCAATTTATTTATTTATTATTTGGGTTAATTTTTAATTTAGCAATTTATTTAGAAACTCAATTCACCCCCTCTCTTGGATTGTCTTCTAGGTAACAATTGGTATTAGAGCTAGGGCTCTATTATTTTTGGACTTAACAGTCTTAGAGCTGATCAATGGCAACCATTATAAGAACCCAAATTATTGACGAGCATTCCATCCTCCATATTTTACTGGTAGTGATTACAACCATTGGATTTTTGTATTCTTTTTTTCTTTTCTTTTCTTTTTTTTCTGCTATATCTCTCTGCTGGAACATAAAACAATTAATGCTGCCTTGCCTTGATGTGATTACACGAACACTTGGCACCTGCTAGTTATATCACAATCCCAAATGTGAGTAGAGTACTTTCCTTGAAATTAGGAGACCTTTAAATAAGTTGGTCCAAGGCATGTCATTTTTCAAATCATATGTCCTCAAATGTTCTTATTGTTGGTCCAAGGCAGGTCATTTTTCCTACTTACATCTGTCATTGGGACACCTCAATTTTAGTGAAGAATCTGGTTCTGAGTCATACACTCTGACTACCTAAAGTTGGGATGGGTGCATGCATCTGAAGGCTTTTACTCTCCGGAGTTCAGGGGAGATTTTAGTGCTCTAAATTAGATAATGCAATTAATACATGTTCTAAATTAGATTAGCGTCACCTTTTGGTTGTTGGCCTATATTTTCAGCTATAGACTCATGCTCATGCTTAGCAGGAAAGGACAAAATAAATAAAATAATTAATATTTTTGTGAATACCTTTTTGTACCTATAACTTTTTTCTCCATTTTTATATTTTAAAAATTTTTGGGTTACACTCTCAAAATTTTAGAAGAAACTAGAGAGGGACCTAATTTTTCAGATTTAATGAAACAATGAAGTGTACAGCTAGTTTTCCAAATAGGATAACTTCATGATCGTGTAATGACAAAAATGATTTATCATCGCATTCATTTACCCCTTTACTTCACTTTCTATGTGTATTAATTCAATAAATGTCATGTATTTTAGATAGAACCCATCACATTTAAAAAATGATAGAACCTATCAAGCCATATGAGGAGTCACATAATGTTAGACTTATTTATTTTAATGATTTATTTAATTATGTTTTATGATTTGTTTAATTATGTTTTAATTTATTTGAAAGAGAAAAATAGAATCCAAAATTTATTTTGATGATTATATTTTAATTTATTTGAAAAAAAAAATAAAATCAAAATTTATTTTGTCCCATTATTTCTCACCTAAACCTTTATCCTAAATGTTGTTAGAATGTATTTAATATTTGATTAAATCAGGAGTTCAAACAGCCCAAAACAGAAGTTCAAACAGCTCAGCACAACAGCAGTTCAAAAGGTTCAAAAGGTTCAAGTGAAAGATATTCAAATTTGTAATGATGGAGTGAAAGATATTCAAATTGGTAATGATGGAAGTACAACGTCTATAAATGGCTATAAATTCAAATGACTACAATAGCTATAAACGGCTATAAATTCAAATGAATACAACGGCTATAAACGGCTATAATTTTCATTATATATACCAAAGCCTCTAATGTAAACAAGTTACAAAAAAACCTGAAAATATTCTTTGATCTATAATCACTCACATCTATTCTTAGAAATTATACACTAAGCCTTATAGCTTTAAACCCATCTTTCTTGTGTGAGGTTTACAGAAAAACTAAAATTTCATTTTATATATCTATCTTTGAGAGATATTTATTGTAAGCTTTCTTTTAAAGCAAAAATATTATTTTATCTCGTAAAAATGTTGCAAACACTGTATTCTTGAAATCTTGAGAGTGATTGTGAATCACCTAAGATTTGCAAGAGTTTGGGCTTGTGAAGTCTGTGTAAAATCTGTGGAGGATTGCTCCATTTGTAAAGAGGTTGCTAGCACCCCTGTGAAGATAGAAGATAGTGAAGAATCTCAAGTGAAGCTTGAGGAGTGGACGTAGGCCGACTTGAAGCCGAACCACTATAAATTTGTTTGCCTCTCTCTCCCTTATCTCTTTATTTTATTTTAAATTGCCATAGCTATATTTCACATTTTTACTGTGTTAAAATCATTAACTGACATAGTTGTTAAGACACTTGTTTTAATTATTTTTATTTCATTAATTATATTTATCTATTGTGCTAGTCATAATTTTTATTAGGGTATTATTAATTTTAATTGTAAAAACCTAATTCACCCCCCTCTTAGGTTGTCTTTTGGGTAACACATAAGAAATGAAAAAAATTAGTGAAATATTTAAGTGATATATAACAGTCCTCCATCCACAATTATTTAACTTCATGAAATTTGGAGTTCCCTCCTATCTGAAATTAAGTAATAATTTTAGATGATTAAATTTCTGCAAAGACAGGGCAGTTCACATAACACTGAAAAAGCTAGCCTCTTATGAATATGATAATTTCAACTTTCAATTACCAAATGAGACCAATTGGGAAAAACAAAAAACAAAATTGTGGATGCTATGTTTTTTAGTTATTCCTCAAGAGGATGACTGCACAAACGCCTCAAACATAATTTGTTTTGAGCTTGCATATGACAATGATATCAATATAACTTAATGCTCTTCAACAGCACATTACAACCCAAAGACACAAAGGTTTTGAAGCTAGATTTTCAGAGATCAATTTCAACTCAAATGACGATTAGACCAAAAATATATATATTGCAAACTTTCAGTGCACCATCTAAAAATGCTTTATCTTGTTCTGTGTGGTGCACATGCACGTAAAACAAAAAAAAATTGCAGTTTCAGTTCATGAGCCTCCTGTCACTATGATCTTGCCAGCACATTCGTAAACTACTTAAAAGGCTATTTTGCTTATAATACAGTCATAATTTGTAAACTTCTAGATGAATAAAGAAACTTTGTACATTCTAGGTTCAAGGATTTCAAAAGAAATTGGTACGATCCTGCATAGCGTATTATCTTGATATTGGTGGCAACTTGTATGCACCTATGAGAATAGAGCAAATATTTTTTTGGGAAAACTTGTACAAATGCAGAGAGATCTAAATAACTAATCTGAAGGATTTACTGATCAAAGTCATGGTTTCTACAATGTTACATGTCGTGATGCTATAAAATGTGAAAGAAGGTCCACAAAGTCTATGCCAATTGAAACTGAAAAGAGACACAACCCGAGTTGGATAAACACCACATGTCACAACAGTATACAAACTAGAAATTTACTATTACAATTTACATGGAAAAGAGAAAACCCAAGTCTCAATGGCATTATCTATCTAGCTCAAACTCTGAATGAACTGCTTAAAAAAGAAACTAAAGGTGATATAACAGAGGGTAAAATTAGTATTGAAATAAAGGTGAAGCATCAGAATTATAAATAAATAAATTAATTTAAAAAAAAATTACACTATTTTGACGGCTCTCAATTTACCATGAAAACCAAAAAAGCCCTTCCGAACAATGCAAAGCAAAACCATGAATAACATATACACAGGATATTGAGCCAAATGCCTCATAGTGGCTACCAAGACAGCAACTAGTTAAGTTTCTCGATGATGCTGAGCTCCAAAACTTTGGATGATTTCTGTGAGTTTCCTTCCTTCATGTTTAAAACCTTTTGAAAGTTAATTCTCAATACCTAGTCACTGATATATGGGGAACATTAGTAACAAAAATGAACCACAAAACCAACCAGAAAAGCTTTTACACTATGGACTTGCAGACTTTATGAGAGCTATATATTGACATAAGCTGAATCCACACGAGATAGATAACTTATTTATTTGGATTTTTTAACCAATCAAGCGTAAGATTTTTGAACAGTGTTTTGGTTTAGAATTTTCATTCCACTACAGTAGCTTAACAAGTGTAACCAAACATGGGAATAAGAATGGATGTTCCATTTCCACGTCATTCAATGTTAGAAACCAACCAGCAGAGTGAGGATGAGGATTTCATTCCACTCCATCTTGCATTCCATTCCCACTCTCATCCATCTTCCAATATTGAATCAGTCATTTTCATCATCCAAAGCTGAATCGCCATTAACACCACTAAGAACAAAGAGAACCGAGCAGCTCCTTGTTGAGGGAAAACTTGAAAATCCACAGTTGCCTAACCTAGCAAATCACAAAAGTCCTTCACCTTTTAAAGAGAAGTGTAGGCCTCTGACTTCTTTCCTCTTTAAGAATCAGCAGCTGTATAGCAAGGGATATTTCAATATCCTTTTACCTGAGTTGCAACTTTCTCTTTAATTAACTCCAAGACATTTTCCCAAGAAGCTAAACCATTATTGAAGATATGGTTATTTCTGGTTTTCCAAATGGTCCAAAAAACTGTCATGGATGATTATAGCCTCCCATAAGAGCTTTTTGACAGTCTTGAATTTTATTCCAAACCACCAATCAAGTAAGGCACTAACTGATGAAAAACAAACTCATTCCATTCCCCACCAACACAAACAATCACCCCAAATTTTCAAAGATCTTCTACAGAGTAACTCATTTGCACAAATATTAACAGAGCCTAGAACAGGATTCATCCAGAGAATTCATTTTAACCAAAAGATCACAAATGGTAATCCTTTTGCGCCGGACTAGCCAAGCAAAAACAACAATTCCAAAGGGGGCAATGCTTTTCCACAAACTCTATTGTAGGAATAATACAACATTGAGATGAGGTAAATAGGTTTTGTAAAGATTTTAATGAGAAGTTACCTGATGGATCCACTCTCAAAATTAATCGATCAATTGATCGGCATTAACCTGGTCAACCTGTGGCAGCATTTGCAACAACCTATGATGGTCTTCCTCCTCCTCCCATACCAAGAAAATATTCCTATATGACATACTCATAATGATGAAATCATTAATGAGACCATCTTTGTTACATCAGACACACATTTATCAAACACGAAGAGAAATCTCATTCCATCTCTTGTTGTCCCAATTTATCTTTTCACAAATCACTATTTTCCAAAGGGGATTTGGCTCAGATGCCTGCACCACCACTTAATCAGGAGAGCTTCATTCTTAATTTTTAGATTAGAACTACCCAGAACCATAAATTTATGTAATGAATCTTTCATCATATGAGATTACGCTCACTGTAATTATAGTCACAAGGTTAGTATTCAATGTTTATTGGCTCAATTTGTTTTGACAAAACTTGTAAGTCTTAGATACTTCAATCTTTAGTTTGCCCCATCACTTACTCACTCTCTATTGCCGTAAATTGTGAAAATATGCTGACTGCAACTGAAGCCAAACAATACGAATCAAATTTCAACACTCAGATTATTTGATGAACAAAACATCATTTTTTTTGGGTAAGTCAATATATACCAAAGATCAAAAGTAAATACATAGTACAAGGAGCATACATGGAAAACACAAACAAGGATGGGAATCATCTAAGCAAGCAAAAGATGAGGACAATACCATTTAGTCAATCTAGGCCTCATTTACATTTGACATGAACATATGTACAACAGATACAACATACAGACCATGAGAAGATAGCAATAGCTGCACAGAGAGGCTAGAAAGCCAAAGCAGCAACAACAGTAGCATCAGCATAAAACCAGTCAATTTACAACTGAGCTTTTATATGTGACACATGCACAAAAGCAAATAGAGTTTGATAAAAGAAGCAGCACCAGAACCAAGGAAACAACAACAACAATACAGAATCATCAAGCCACTTCATATCTAGATTCATCAAACCTTCTTTCGGTCTTCAACAAGATGAAACATTTCTTTAAATCAGATGCAACATTTACTTCACCAGACGCAGCAGAAAATGATTGAAAGAGTTGATACCATCCTTCGGAAGCTCTTTTGATTTCCCAAGGATAGCAGTGGTTGGGGCAAAGCAGATAAATGAATGTATCGAACCTGTAAATGAAAATGATAACAACAATGACAAAGAAACTTCTTTATTATTTATTTATTTATTTTTATTTTTATTTTTTTGTGATAAATACAATGACAAACAAATATTTGACAAGCATCTACTGAAACTTAAACCACATGAAACGTAAATAACGTTTAGTTGGCATAGATGACATTTACACCTTGAACAATTTTTACTAAAATCTGAAAACACCACAGGGAAAAAAATAATAATAATAAAAAATGAAATAAAAGAGTGGTTTAGCAACAAACTTATGGTGAATTATGATAGCACTAAAATAAATAGTCTATGACTCCTTGACAGGAAGGAAAAGCATTTCATCATAAAACTACTATTTGCATAACCTTCTAGTAATGCAGAAATGAGAGCAAGACTAACCATATACCAAAAGAAGTTATTATATGTCACTAAAAGATATAGAGATACACAATGCCTAAACATGGTGATATCAAATATGAACAATGGAGTTGGTGTAAGCAACTAAGCATATAGCCATATCCGTAACCTATGGTAAAATTTGTAGTTTCTTCGATGGTCATGAGAAGACACAATTGCTAACCAAACCAAATCTCTATCAAATGAAATAAAAGGCAAAACTTCAAGTAAAACCATGTTACATGCTTTGGTGTGTTCAATTTTTCAAAAAAAGCTTACAATTTTCATCATTTGTTTAGCCATAATGATGAGTCTTCAATTACATAGTACATATGTTAAGTTAAACAGAATTAATAACCAACTTAAATTTATTGAAATTTCAATAAATAAATGTGAACAATGGCCAAAATCATTGCATCATATTGGTATGTACCTGCTATTTGAAACGAAGGATATACCTGCTATTTGGTGTGTTCAATGCGATGAAACAATATTTGTGCAATCCATACTTCGATTCTTTTTTTCATTTGAAAATAATTGTTTTAGTTGTACATGCATAGCCACAAGTATGCCCAATATAGTGGCATGTGTGTGATGCAAGCAGAAGGTGCTGCACTTCACATATTCCAATGTTGATTTAAGAGTAGACTTTGAAGCAAAATCCATTTCAAAAGCTGCACATACAAAAGAGAACATGCTCATCTCCTTTTAGACTTCAATGAACAAAATGAAAATCATGTCACAAACCATTATTTGATGAGTCTACCAAATAAATGAGGTCAGGAATTTAAAAACTTGACAAACCCCACTCATGTTCTACTTCATCAATTCAAAATCATAGGTAGAGAAACAATTTTACAAAAATAAAAGAAATAAAGAATATTTGAGATACAGAGTCAGATTTGATAATGCTTACATTGAGCTTTGGAAGAGCTTGACAAGCATCTACTGAAACTTACACCTTGAACAACTTTTACTAAAACCTGAAAACACCACAAGGAAAATAATAACAATAATAATAATTGCTGAAAATTGAAAAGTAATTGAGTTAGTGACTGCCACAAAATGGAGATCAAACAACATATGTAGACGAAGCAAAAAGACATCAATGATTCATGGTGAAAATACATAAATTCTAGGTAAGTAATCGATGCTCCAACCCAAAAATTAAAAAAGAAAAAGAAATATATGGTTGATTATTGTGATTGGGCATGTGATCTTAATTATGTTTGGGCTGTTAAAGTGAGAAAACAAATTACCATTCTGCAATATGATTTTTATTTTTTTATCAAAAAACAAAAAGAGTTTATGAATAATAATGTGAATCATTACAATCAATAAATAAACACAGGGAAGGTATAATAAAGAATAGAAAGAAAAAAAAAGAGGAAGCATACTGTTAGAATGATTGAAGGAAAAGGAAAACTATATATCTGTGTATATTGAATTAATTAATTTAATACAATAGGAGAGCCTGTATTTATAGGCTGAACACAAACTTAGATAAGTATAGAAGGAGATGGAGATAGAGATAAGAGATAGAGATAGAGAGAGAGAGAGAGAGATACAAGGAGATAGAGATAAATCTAAATCTAATATATCTATATACATTAACAGCCCCCCTCAAGCTCAAGGTGGGTAAGCATCAACCAACTTGAGTTTGAAAACTAGATCACTGAAACAACTAAGGGGATGAGCCTTGGTGAAAATATCAGTAGGTTAATCAGCAGAAGAAATAGAAAGAAGATGAACAGTGCCACGTGCAACATGCTGTCGAATAAAATGACAATTAATCTCAATATATTTGGTGCGATCATGGAAGACATCATTGTGAGCAATCTGAATGGCACTCTGATTGTTACAATAGAGAGAGGTGGCACCAGGAGAAGAAACACCCATATCAGCAAGGAGCCAGCAAAGCCATAAAAGTTCCTGAGTAGTCTCATCAAGAGCACGATACTCAACCTTAGTACTAGAACAAGGAACAAGAGTTTGCCTCTTGCTACGTCAGGCAATAAGAGAGTCACCCAAGAAGAAACAGAATCCTATAGTAGAACGACGATCAGTAGGATCCCTTGCCTAATCTGCATCAGAAAATGCGTGTAACTGTAAAGATGAGTGTGCAGAGTAGTGAAGACCATGAAATATAGTTCCTTCAAGGTAGTGAAAAAAGCAAACCAGTGCATCATAGTGCGGAGAGCGAAGAGCAGCCATGAACTGACTAACAATGTGAACAACATAGGCAATGTCTGGACAAGTAACTGTGAGATAAACAAGACTGCCAACTAGCTGATGATATAAGGTAGCATCAGGCAACAAGTGACTATCAAGAGGTGTGAGACGACTCTGAGGATCAATTGGGATAGGAGCAATCTTGCAATCAGTAAGACCAGCACAAGCCAAGAGATCAGAGGTATACTTGGCTTGGGTGAGAAAGTAACCAGAAAAATCACGAGAAATTTCCAAGCCGAGGAAGTAACTAAGCAAACCCAAATATTTCATCTCAAACTGGCGACTGAGGAACTATTTGAGACTAGAGATACCCACTGTGTCATCCCCGGTGATGATCACATCATCAACATAGAGAATAAGAAGAATAACACCGCGCTCTGTCTTGCGTATAAACAGAGCAGAATCATAGGCACTGGAAGAGAATCCAAAGTCACTAATGGTAGAACTGAACTTGGCAAACCAGGCATGGGGAGCTTGTTTCAAACCATACAAAGCACGGCGAAGTTTACAAACCTTGGTGGACGGAAATAAGGAACCAGGAGGAGGCTATAGATAAACTTCTTTAGTGAGATCGCCATTGAGAAAGGCGTTCTTGACATCCATCTGACAAAGACTCCAATGGCGAGCAGCAGCAATGGCAAGTAGGCTACGAACTGAAGCAAGACGAGCAACAGGAGCAAATGTTTCCTCGTAATCAATCCTATATTCTTGAGTAAACCTCCAAGCAACAAGACGAGTTTTGTAACGCTCAATGGAACCATCAGAGTTGGTTTTGATCTTGTAAACCCATTTGCAACTAACAACACTCTTGCCAGGTGGAAGGTCAACTACATCCCAGGTATGAGCTTTATCTAAAGCCTGGAGTTCATCATTCATAGCTTGTTGCCAAAGAGGGTTAGACCAAGCCTCTCGATAGGAAGTAGGTTCATGAGAAGAAAAAGCAGTGGAACCAACAATGAAATCACGAAGAAGTACAGAAGGTTGTGTTACCCGAGTAGAATGACGAAGAGGTACCTCTGGTGTAGAAGATGATGTAGTGGAATCAAGGGATGTATGAGGCTCACTGAGAGGTGGAACAGGAGCAGGAACAAGAGGAGTTGCAGGTGCAAGTACAGAAGCCGGCTCAGGATCAAGGAGTAAAGCAACAAGACCAGGAGACGGAGCAGAATCCTTAGGATGGGCCAGAGTCATCATGTCAAAAATAGTGTCTGTATCAAGCTCATCAAACAGAAGAGAGGGATCTGTAAAGAATGGTGTAGTGAGAGGAGTGGACAAATGAAACTTAGATATAGAGAAGAACATTTTGTGTTCCCAAAATACTACATGACGAGAGACACGAAGACGACGAGAAAAAGGATCCCAACAACGATAACCTTTATGTTCAATCCCATACCCCAAGAAGCAACACAAACGGGAGCGAGGTTCTAATTTGGTACACTCATGTGGTTGAAGAAGAACAAAACTAGCACATCCAAACACACGAAGACTAGTATAGGCAGGAGGTATGCCATACAGACACTCATATGGGGTTTGATTGTTGATGGTAGGGGAAGGAACACGGTTGATAGTATAGACTGCTATGAGAGCAGCTTCTCCCCAAAAACGTTCAAGACAAGAAGAAGAGATTAAAAGAGCACGAACAGTGTTGAGGATATGGCGATGTTTGCGCTCAACACGACCATTTTGTTGGGAGGTACCAGGACAAGAATAATGAGAAAGCGTACCATTTTGACGAAGAAATTTCAAAAAATGAGTTTCTTTGTATTCCTGAGCATTATCAGCACGAAAAATTTTGATGGTGAAGGAAAACTAAGTTTTGACCATGTGAGAAAAATCATAGTATATTTGGTGTAACTCAGAGCGAGATTTCATAAGAAATAACCAAGTAAAACGAGTGAAATCATCGACAAATAAAACAAAGTATTTAGATCCCCCCATAGTGGTATTAGGTGAAGGCCCCCAAACATCGGACTGTATGAGATCAAAAGGTGCATGAGACATAGAGGTAGTAGTAGTAAATGGCAATGCAGGCTATTTTACAAGTTGACAAGATAGACAGTCTACTTTATCATTTGGAACATCACTTAACTAACCACTTGAAACGAGAGAGCGTAAATGACCAAAAGACACATAACCTAACCGAGAATGCCATAAAGCAAGAGGAGAACTAACAGTAGCAGAAGCAGCAGTCTCAACATGGGAAGGACTAGAGGAGGGAATGCGAAGGTGGATGAGCTCGTATAGACGTCCATGTGAATGACCTATCCCAAGGGTTTCTACCGTCTTCGGATCCTGCACAACACAACCAGTTGGAGAAAATAGAACACTGAGACCAAGATCACAGAGTTGACCAATAGAGATAAGATTAAGGGTAAGATTAGGGATCAGATAAGTGTAAGGAAGAGAGACATTAGAGGTAGAAATATGACCGACACGACTAACATGCATTTGAGAACCATCAGCAGTATGAATGCTAGGTAAATTAGAAGGACATGTAGTGGAAGAAAACATTGTAGGATCAGAGGTCATATGGTTGCAATAAGCCGAATCAAAATACCATGAAGAGGTACCTAGGGTGACTGAGATAACAGTAGAAGGTGTACCAGTAGTGGAAAGAACCTTTTGCATAATAGCTTCAATATCATGAACAGTGTAAGTGGAAGAGGAGAGAGGTGCAACAGCAGCAAAGGAAAACCGAATTGAAGAGTCATGTTGACTAGTAGAGGATCCAGAAGAGCCACCATAGAGAGGAGAACTATTTGAATAATCCATGAAGTGATCAAAGTATGAGTCACAAAGAGGGCCCAGTAGTGTCGGAGTAGAACTGGGTGAAACAGAGTGTCCCAGTGAATTCGGAACGTTGAAAATAGCCAGAGAGAAACTAAGTTGGCCAAAAAATAGCCAAAAAATGGCTCTGGTAAAGTAAAATAGAGAAAAAAAACAGTGCTAGAAGAGCAAAAATCAACAAAACAGAGCGCACCAGTGAGTCCGGAAGGTCGAAAATAGCTGGGAAAGGGGTCTAGTGGGTAGAGATGATGTTAGCAGGGGCTAGATGACGTCAGCAGGTGCGCGGCTCACGTTAGCAGGAGGGTGCACGGCGCACGCTAGCAGGAGGGTGCACGGCGCACGCTAGCAGCAGGGGCGTCAGCAGGTGCACAGCGCACGTTAGCAGGAGGATACGCGGCACACGGTAGCAGCAGAGGCGTGCATCGCACTGTAGTAATGACGCTGACGCGCTTAGGGCTGATGTCAGCGACGATTGTAGCGGAGGGACGCGCGCGTGACAGACATGTGGCTTGTGAACGGCTGGCAACTGGCGTGTGGGTACTAGTGGCGTCGTGAATGACGCACCTAGAAAGAGGTGGTGCGTGAGAGCGCGTGAGGCCTGATTTTGGATCATGGTTGGTGGATCTAGAATCGTCTGGAAGAGACGAATATGATGGTTGTCGCAGGTTTGTGATTACGGCTACTGGAATCGTCTGAAAATAACGATGGAGCAATGCTGGACCAAAGATAACAAAGTGTATGGTTGATGGAATGAATGTTGTAGTGCCACTATGTACAGGACTAAGCTAAAAAAAAAAAAAAACCTAGTGCTCTGATACCATGTTAGAATGATTGAAGGAAAAGGAAAACTGTGTATCTGTGTATATTGAATTAAGTAATTGAATACAATAGGAGAGCCTATATTTATAGGATGAACACAAACTTAGATAAGTATAAAAGGAGATAGAGATAGAGAGAGATAGAGATACAAGGAGATAGTGATAAATCTAAATCTAATATATCTATATACATTAACACATACAAAACCACATTAAATTCCGAACATAGACCCAAAATCCCTCTATGAAGAAGAATACAGTGGTTGGTTGGCAAGAGACCAACAATGAGAACACTTGAAATGGAATTCTCTTTTTTTTCAATAATATATATATATATATATTTCACATTGTAAAAATCAAAGCCAAACATCTTAAAAATATAAAATCCAAAAAGCTTAGAGCATCTTCAATCCTTAACTAATTTTTTCATCTAATTTAATTCTAAATTTGAGTAAAAAACTTGATTTGATATCAACTATTACAATCCTTAATCAAATTTTTATCAAAATCTTTTAAAAATTATTCTCTTATCCCATTTTTTTTTATTAAATTTGAAAAAAAAAAAAAAATCATCTCAAATGCTTCATTTTTTTTTTTTTTAACTTTTGTCAATTTCAACCCTTCAAATTCGATGTTTTTTTTTTCTTTGGGTGTGATTTTTTACATTTAAAAGGGAAAACTACTATGATAAAAATAAAAATAAAATAAAATAACATAGCCCAACCTCCCCACATATATATTACAAGGAATATACAGGCTCTGTTGTGATGAGATGAGGAGATTGCGACACTGTTAGCATTGATAAAAATAATAAAATAATAATTTTGATATATTTAGTTTGGGTGATTTTTGAGGAGTGAGTACCTAGTAGTTTTGATTGCTCATATTGCAGTTTATTCCTCTACCTCCTCTCTACTTCAAAGATGTATCTGTCGTCTATGAAGACTGCAAGAATGAGAGTGATGAAGAGATTTCAAACATGTCGCTCAAGCGAAACACTGCACTGCTCTAGCAGTAAATATAATGTCCTAGAAGTTTTGCAAGTCTACAGTGAAAACACTGGGAGCCCCACATCTACGCTCGAGTGAAGACTTGACTGCTCGAGCGGTCTCGCCTGTAAACAGGCAAGAAAGATACTGGGAGCCTGGAATCACCGCTCGAGCAACCACTTGATCGCTCGAGCGGTCTCCCATAACAGAATGTTACAATCTTCCCCCCTTCAAGAAATTTTGTCCCGAAATTTCGTGATTCCTATCAACAACAAAACCCAACAACCTAATGACGTTCAACACCATACTAACTAACGATAACCACAACCATCAATAATGGAGGTCCGATAAATAATGTTTTTAAGTAGCATAGCTACATAGGTACTACAATAGATGAGCTCTATCCCTATCCAACATGTCAATACTGATACTTTCAAGAGAATAACCTTTCTCAAACTGCGTGTAACGAGTTGGGTTGGGGTGGGTTGGGGAGGTGGATTGGCAGGTAAATTGCACACCCTTAATCCCAGGTTTAATCTTCTGTCCTTCATTTTTCTTCTTCCTACATCACTACTCACTTTGTATTGAGAATGAATTCAGGTATTACTAACTTATTAAGATTTGGCATGTCATCCTTTAAAGGATGAAGATTGGGACTTAGGAAACTGAGGTTTTTGAACAAAGCATTTTAGAAAATGGCTAGGGAGATATGCTGAGGAAGGTAAGGGTAGTGTAGAATAAGGAATACTGTGAGGGCTAATAAAATTTGTACAAGTCTTTTGGGGTGAAATTATGGAAGAACTAAATGAATGGCTGAGAAGAATTCTCCAAACATATTTAATTTTTGGTAGGAAATTTGCAAAGATGAGATTTCATGATGACTACTGTATGGTAGTAAGCTCCACAGACTAATAGTTCCAAATCTCTTCAAAATCACATCATATAAGGAAGCCATGGTACCAGGCAATGTTAGTGGAGTAGATGGTACAGTGGTTTGCCCCAGTTGTATAGGGCCTTGCAAGAATGAGACGTTGACATGGTGGAACATCGCCATGCTTTATCCCACTCTAGGAGATACCAAAGGGGTAGAAGGCTTACTTTGTGGCAGGAAGTCACAAAGCATAAAAATTTTAAGGTTCGATTCTATTCTAGTAATATTCCTAGCCAATAATCGACCAGGGCCTTCCTAAAATGTCCCTTCTCTTTTTCCCTTGATAGATATCAACATTGGAAAGAATTATGATCTTGATAATTTGGTGAAATAGGAAAGTGTTCAAAGGAAATCTAGAAAAAGTTAATAACCTATTGGCTAAAGCCTAAACGCTTATTTTGTTTTCACTATTTAGGATCTACCTTACTAGAGCTAACAACTCAGAGTGATCGTCAAGTGAGGATACGAGTTAAACATTGATGGATGGTGGGCTCCTATTAGTGGTATGCCCTAAAAGCTCCTTGTCATTTAATTAATAAAGGGAAAAGTTTTATTTTGTCATACTATCTTTATTGTGCTATTGTTTACATTGTAAGTCCATACAATTAAAGTTCAGAATTTATGTCTTAAGAGTTAAAATTGAGAGACATGTACTTCTCAGTATTTTATTCTTAAAAGTTCCTAGTTATACGATTACTATTTGGATGTTAGTAATCCAAACCAAATGGACTAGCACGTGTTATGCTTGTTCAATTGGAAGAGGGAGTAGTCTCAAGTCACTTGTGTGGGACAATTAAACAACCATGTGTGTGTTTGTTCGAGAACAAGTGACCACCCAGGAACATATCTAGTTCGCTTATATGTTATAGTTGTGTGTGCAATCCTTAGACTGAGAACATCATGATTATCCTGTGTGTGCATTGCTAAGTTTTGAGAATACAATATGCTTATATTCTAACAACGAAATATGAACCTGTATAGATAGGGCTTAGTGAGACACCCATGGAGGCACCTGAATGTTTAAGAATTGATCCATCACTCTCAAGTAAAGAGATAGAATAATTAGAAAGGAGTTTCTAATTTCACCAATACAAGTTGATATGCATTAGATTAGACACATGATTGAGTTAGGGGTTTGACAAACCTCAATGTCCTAATGACCTTTTGAGACATTATACGATGAAAGGATTGAATGCATGGTAACTGTTAGAAGGGCTCATTTTGTATATTCATAATATCTGGTATGTTCATAATATGTTGCTTGGTGTCACTCAAGATTTGTGGAAGCCCAAGGAAATGTTCCATGGGACATTTAAAATTCATAATAAATATCAAGAATTTATATTATTTCTACTACACAGATAAGTGTGAACCTAAAATTTCACACACAATAAGGACAGCATGTAATATAATGGAATGAAAAGAGTTAATCCAAATTAAGTGTTAATCAGGAATTTTAATTAATTAAGAGTTTTGAAAAGCGGTTGCGGTTGCCGTAACGGTTGCAGTTGCGGAGCGTAAAGGCCGTAGAGTAACGGTTGCGGTAACCAGAACCATGAATTTTTTAAATTTTTGCAGAATTTGAAAAAAAAAACTTACGCATATTTTTTTTTTTTTTTTTATAAATAAAACAGAAATCAAACAAAATTCAATATGTAATTCACTACACACATCCACAATCCAAGAAAAACAAAATAAATACCAATTAAAGTAGATCTTAATTAGCACAATCTATCTCCAACTCAATTATAAGATTATTGAAACTAAAAATTTTACAATCACAATTAAAATAAATGTGAAAATCAAAGAAACCCAAAAAATAAAATCACTAATGTGTCCACAATTCAAGAGAAAGGGAAATAAGGAATGAGATTACACATACTCTGTCACTCTTGAGAGGCAATGCAGCTTTGCCTTTCTTGGGTTTAGTTGGGGTAACAACAACAACACTTTCCACAACACCCTCTTGGAGTTGTTCAGTTTCTTCTGCTAGCTCTGCTTCAGCAGACAAAGCGGCCACAACAACTGGGGAATTGGGTGAAGAAACATCAATCCAATGGTTCGATTTTGTGTGTGTGAAATGTAAGACAAGTGGGTAGAGAGAGAAAGAGTTGGAGAAGTTGAAGAAGCATGGTTTGGGTTTGAAGGAGAGAGAAGGGGTGAGGTGTTGGGGAAGAAGAGAGGAAGCGCCGCGGGATAGCATGAGAGTGGAGGGAGTTGCAGAGGAAGCCATTTTTGTTAGTCGAACTACTTTCTCTCTCCGTCTCTCTAAAAGATGATAACGTTAGGGATAGGTTATGTACGCATAATTATTATTTTTTTAATTAAATACCCTTATGAGAATTTTTTATTAGAAAATTTATTAATAAATACTTTCATGACTTATCAATCATTTAGTTCTGTAAATATTTTTATAATTTATGTCTTATTTTACATTAAAATCTCTCAAATAATATATACTCACATTTAAAAACGTAATAAGATAATAGTGGACATTTTAAAATAATGTCTCACTATTACATTTTTAAAATGACACATTTGTCAAAAAGTTTAATAAAATAATAGTACATAAATATCTCATTGTCACATTTTGAAAAGAATAACATATGCAGAAAGAGTTTAATATGACAATAGTAGACACATTAGAATGATATTTCATTGTCACATTTTAATAATAATATATTTGACAAAAGTTTAATAAGATAATAATGTACAAATGTCCCATTCTTACATTTTAAGAAGAATGACATATTTAACAAAAGTTTAATAGACAAATAATGTATACATTAGAATGATGTCACATCGTCACATTTTAAAAATGACACATTTAACAAAAATTTAATAAGATAATAGTACACAAATAAAATATATTCACATTTGAAATATTCAAAAAGTATAATAAAAGGATCTCACGGTGTACTTTTTCAAATTTAATGGGACTTAATAGTTTACAAAAAAATTCATAGGACTTTCTGGTACATACTTTTTCGGGATGGGACTTCTGAATAAATTTCCCCTTCTTGTTTTTAATAGAATTAATTAAAAAAATAAAATTTTTAATTTTTTTTCATAATGTAGTAATTTTTTTTTTTTTTTAAGAATTTTTAGATGCACCTAACAAGTAAATTTTTGTGAAGAACTTTTTAAAAAAACATTAAATCTAAAAAAAAAAGTTGGTATATTTTATTTTTGTATTTTTCGTCTTTAGGAATTCCTTTATTTTATTTTTCATAAATATTTAATTTTTAGATGCATCTAAATTAGATATACTTACAAAGTAAAAAAATTTAAATAGGTTTATTAAAAATTAAAAAAAAAACTTAAATAGTTTTTAAAAACAAAACCAAACATATTGATAATGTCATTTTAGGCATTTAATTCGAAATGTTATGTGTAAGTCAAATGTCAATTTTTTATCTATTTAAATAACAGATTCTTAACAAAATATTCACATTGATGTAAACTTATAATTTAAAATGGCAATGTATCATTTTTCAGTTGAAGATGTAAAGTGATATTGGATGATAGTTCAATGGGCTAAAGTGTAATTTATCCTATGAAAGGGTATTTTCATTATAAAGGTCTAAATTGAAAAGAAAAATAAATTAATTAATAGATGAGGGGAGTTGGGTGCAACAAATTTTAGTTACGTGGGTACAATGATATAGAACAATTGTTGAGGGAGTGTAATTTATCCAAAAACTATTAATTGAAAATGACCTTTCTTATTTTGATAATTTAGGGTGTCTGAGCTAGTTTGTGTGCACCTCGAGTAATTTCTGAGAGACTAATCCCACCGTCCACCAATGGAGGCCCAACTAAAGTCAAAGCAGAGTTTCATATGAACTGACCTAACACAGGAATTAAAAATGACCTTACTACATAGTTAATAAATGAATGCAAAATGATGTGAATTGAAATTTTTTTGGTGTGCAAATGGAAGCTCTCTCCAAATTCCATGTAAATGACTTTAATACCCTTTTGGCCCTGTGCCTTTTTTTCTTTTTTGCTTCTCTGATTTTTTTTCTTTTTATTTATCAAAAAAAATTATATATTATACACATAATTTCTAATTAAAACAACATTAATTTCCCACGAGAAGAATAAATAAATTCAATGAAATAACAAATTAACCTTATATTTTTAATTATTTATTTGAATTCCAAGTTTAAAAAATTGCCTTGCCAAACCTCTACAGGCATAGTGAAGGATAAGCTTATTTGACATTATAACAAGGATGGTGTCTTTATAGTAAAGTTTGGGTATGAGGTGGCATTAATATTGAAGCGCAATCGCATGTTGGGAAGTAGGGGAAAGGGTGAATGACTGTTGTTATTAGCATTTCATTTATTTTGAATTCTTCATTTTTATAGACCTCCATTTATAAATTTCAAAATCCTTAAAATTTCACTCGCCTCCCAATAATGCCAAAATTTTCTTTTTAAAAATTTCACACCTACTAAAATGTGCACCTTGCAGCACACCCTTAAAAATCATTGATCTTCCAAAACCTAAAAAGTTCAAATTTGACCTTCACCGTAGAGATCTCTTCTCACTCTTACGGTAGTATCTCTGTTGCTCTCTCTTTCACGACGAATCTCATAGAAAGAAAGACAAGTTTCGCAAGTGAAGAGAAGCTTCTCTGTTGATTTGAAACCCATCTTCACAAGTTGTATCTCTCTCTTTCTCTCTCTCCCTCCCTCTTTCGATCCATCAAATTTTAAGAAATTCACTTGTTCGGACCTGTGTTTCCGAACAAATAAATTATGTTCGGACCTGTGTTGCCGAACATATGACTGATGTTCGGCCCTATGTTCCCGAATCTTAGAAAATGTGAACTTTTGCGTATGTACACAAGTTTGACCCTTCAAAATTTAAGAAATTCCCTTGTTTGGACTTGTGTTCTCGAACAAATAACTTATGTTTAGGCCTGTATTGTCGAACAAATGATTGATGTTCGGCCTTGCGTTGCTGAACCTTAGGAAACATAAACTCCTGTGTGTTTTTGAAGTCAAACCGTTTTCACCATCTTTGTCCATATTTTTGAAAGAACTTACCATTACAAGGCCAACGTTTTCCAAGTTGCAAACATTATCCAAGCTAAGAACCTCCTCTAACTTACATTGTTGTACTCCATTCGTCTCATGGAATTGTGGTTGCTAGAAAAACTTTTACTCCTTACTATTGTCGGAGAAGTGTGTATAGTTGAATGAATGCCACCATTGTCGTCAGAATATCGCCGTTAGAGGGTTCTTAAGTTTTTTAGAGTGGACAAGTTCTGAAGGTTTTGAAGTGTATGGGTGGTGATGGGGGTAGGTGTTCTCATAAATCCTATCTCATGATTAAGTAAGTGTGTGAGCTTAATTGTGAGATAGGGTGTCCTAAAATAATTGATGTCCTCTTTGGTAATTTCATTTGAGGTTATTATTATAATAAAAAATATAAAAAAATGAGGAGTCCAAAATAATAAGTGAGGTACTAATAACAACACTCAAGGTGAATACAACAGGCGAAAGGAGAAAATGTTACCAAATTGGCCCTATAAGAAATTGTTTTGCTTTTGAAGAGAACTAAATGGTTTTGGTTTTTTTTTTTTTTTTTTTTTTTTTATTGCTAGGAAGGGAAGCGTATAAGAAATATCAAAAAATAGATGTTATTATGGTTCAGTAAAAAATTGAAAAATTTGTAAATCAACTTGATTCAGACCAAATCATATAGCTTGGTTTGGTTCCTTTCAATGGACGTTTTGGTTCTAATTTTAATATAGGTGAACTATATTTTGCACCATTTATACACACGTGTATATATGTAATTAGGGACGGATTTATTAAGGGTCTGGGGAGGCACATGGCCCCCTCAATTATGCATTTTTTTGTTTTTGTTTTGTATTGTGGGGATATATTTTCTAAGTACCAACACGTGGCCAAGGTGACGCCGACGTGTCAGCCGAGATCCCACGTGTCCTGGTCGTGACGCCGAGGTGATCTCGGCTAGGTAGAGGTTATCTCCGAAGATATCAGAATCCGGGATAAGCGAATAAGGGACAAGAGTCCTGGAATGAGGAAAGAACTCAGCCTGGATAAGGATAAAGCTCTTAGGGAGTTTATCTTTATTTATTGAAGAGTCCAAAATAAGCACTGAGCTAAAGTCCATTAGAGCAAGGCTTCTACTGGAACTAAGATTGAGTTAACTATAAAAGAAAGGCACCCCCATGGGTCTAAGGTACACAATTTATATTCTGAACAGTGACTTTAGCACTTGATTTATCTTTGAGAAATAACTGACTTGATCGTCGAAGTGCCCCTGGGTGGACGAACCGTCGCCGGAATCTCTTCTTTCTATTGCAAGTCAATCAGGCGCCATCTATTCTGCCAGTGCTCTCCAGCTGAATACTGAGTTGGCAGTGTGGTCGGAAATTGACACACACAATTTGGCGCCGTCTGCAGAAAAGAAAGGAGAATAGATGGCCAGCGACGGACAAAAGGAAAAGGTTGGGAACGAAATCCCTGCTGGGAATGGTAAATACGTTGACCCTAACATGGAGGAAGATTGTTGCAACGAAGAGAATCAGAACCAGAATCTCGGCAAGAAAGACGTCGTCCAGGATGGTGACATGCCAAAGAAACCAGATCGAAGTGGGTACTACAACGAGAACGACCTCCAGGTATGGAAAGACAGATGCCTGTGGAAGGACGAAGAGGTGAAAGAGATGGCGAACCAATTGGCAGACTTGCAATCGGTCATCAATTTTATGATACAAAACAACGTCATGCAGCCACCGTTCCCGCTACAGGACACGCCAATTCCAGCGGCCAATGCCTAGAAGGGAGGGCAGAAAACAATCCCTATAGCCCCCCAGCACAGTGGGAGCGAAAGACACTCTCACCAGCCTTCAAGAGAGGTCGGGCGAGGAGAGTCAAGGAGAGAAGAATCTCGAAGGACACATCGCACCAAGGAGACAGACCCCAAAGAACATCGGCATGTTCAAAGGTAGGCACTGTGCTTCGACACAACTAATGGAGAAAGGTCGAAAAGGGCTCACAACAAAGCTGAGAGCAGTGCGCCGAAAAGACTGAAGTCAGGAGATAGCCGAGCTCCCGGGCAGACAAAGGAGGACTTGAGAGATTACCTCAAGAGGAAGCAACAAGATGCCGAGGTAACTTCTCCTGTTAAGCCGAAAACACCATTCTTGGCGGAGTTGGACAAATTTGAGGCTCCGAAAAGATTTAGTATGCCGAGATTCTAGATATATGATGGTAAGTTGGACCCCAACTTTCACGTTGGACTATACTTGAACTCGATGGCACTGTACACTAGGAACGAGACGTTGCTCTGCAAGGTGTTCCCCTCATCCTTCGGGGAGATTGCATCAGATTAGTTTCACAAACTGCCAAAGGGAAGTGTGAAGACCTAGAAAGGCCTGGCCGAGATGTTCATGGCTAGGTTCGTGACAAACAAACTACAGCAATTAAGGGTAGACGCCTTGATGGCTCTGAGAATCAGTAAAGATGAAGGCCTTAGGGCCTATGCTAAAAGGTACTATGAGGTGTTCAACTGAATACCCGAATGCAATCAAGAGGTGGCGGTCGTATCTTTCAAGAATGGCCTAAAAGATGACTGTCCACTACGAAAGTCTTTGGCAAAGACATTGTCAAAAAGCATGGAAGAGCTCATGGCAAGAATTGAGAAGTATGCCAGAGCTGAGGAAGACACGTCAGGAACTAAGGAGACAATGCAAGAGAAGGGAAACGGCTCGCCGAAGCGAGACCGAGGTAACAACGGATCCAGCAAACAAGAGATAGGACTGAGGGCTGCACAGGCAATCACAACTGTGTTCAGAATCCCGATTCACAAAGTCCTGGATAAAATTCAAACTCAACCCTACTTCAGAGCACCAGCAAGGGTACCGGGAGAATTCATGGGAATGAGCCTTGGTAAGCATTGTGCTTACCATAACGAAGATGGGCATTTGACTCAAGGTTGTAGAGCCCTGAAGGCACACCTGGAAGACCTGGTAAGGCAAGGCCATCTGAGGGACCTTGTAGATGAAGCCAAGACAAGGAAAGAACAAGCAAGACTACCTCAGGCACCAGTAGCTCCACCTCCCCCAGCACAGCAACCACACGCAGGTGGACCTCGAGTAATTAATGTAATTCACTCAAAGGTTAACGAAAATGAAATGCGGGGGGAGACCTAGAAGGTAAAGCACTTGCAGCATGTGTGCCAATTCCGACAGAAAAGACCTCGAGCCGAGGAGTGCCAGGGACCAGTAGTGTCCTTTACTGAAGCCGACCTTAAGATAGTGCAG
>NW_021026564.1:3475592-3523169 GCF_004153795.1 Camellia sinensis
TTTTTGTTATTTTGAGGGTGTTACAACTTGGTATCAGAGCGTACCGGGTTCAAATACTTTGGGTACGTGGGAAGTGATTAGGATCACAATGGGTTTGTCTCGTTTGATAGAGACTTGGATGTATTGTTATATGCGTATATGATAACATGTTTATGTGACTATGTGGGTATAGGGTTAAACTTCTGAGATGTGATTTGCGTCCATGAAATTCTTTGAGGTCCTTTTAGAAAAGCACCTGATCAATGCTATTTCTATTTGGAAGTCTTTGAATATTTGTGGAACGAGTCAATATCTTGAAGGGGTAACTCGTATGTGCTCTATGTGACTATGTACTTATATGGTTTGCCTTATGTGATGTAGACTCAATATCTCTCACAAAATCTCAAGTTCTAGGTTTTTGCCAAAACTCAACATTTCTTCATTTTTCGAAGAGGCAATCTCTTCCCAAATCATCCTTTCTCATAATATAGTCAAGCTATCAAATATTGTAAGAAAAACAAGGTGTAAACCCATTTTTGCAATCATCTTTTCACATGAACCAAAATCAAAATCACTACACTTTTCAAAGAGTCCCACATCAACATGATCTTGCAAAATATATATATAACTCTAACAAAAATCCCTACCTCAAGTTTTGAAGAAGAAAAGATGAGAAACCCCCAAATTTGACGGTGTTGAAATCAAATCTCCACCGCAAAAGATGAAGCTCTCAGTTTGCTCTCTAAAGCATTCCCTTTCTCTTGTTTCAAAACTCTAATGAATCCAAAGAGATCAAGGGTTTAAGATGTTTTAGTGGAGGTTTTAGAGAGAATGAGGAGCAAAAGTTGATTTTAGAGTGAGAAAATGATATACAAAAGTGACATACACACAACCCAAGGAAGAAGAAAAAAAACTGATTTTTGGACTCAACGTCGCCCGCACGTGCGGTGCATATTCCTACACATGCGGAGCGTGCCTTCCACACGTGTGGCCTTCATCCCTGCACGTGCAGCCCTCTCATTCCCGCACCTGCTGCTCTACGTGCTTTTATTTCAGTATGAACCCAGGTTTTCCCCCATATTCCGCACGTGCGGCCCCTCTCCCGCACATGCGGCCCAAGGCCCCGCACGTGCGACCCTTGTAATAACCCAATTTTTTTTGTTTAAATATCTATTTAGAAATAACTGCTTTGGGCTATCGGTGGAGGATAGTCTTGGTTGTTGTAGACAATGCATGATGATTAGGCAAACTAAAACTAATCACCGGAATGTGTCATTGAGTATGACGGTTGAATGAATACATTAAATGTTATGTATTGGTTGATGATGTGTATAATTATTGTTTATATGCATTGTGTTGTGTTGGAGGAGATAGAGGATGTACTCCACGGTTTAGGAGAAGATAGGGGATGGACCTCTAACCGGATATTGTTGGGAGGAGATAGGGGATGGACTCCGTAGATAGAGCTCATATGCTTTTCTAGTGATGTATTGACAGAGCTCATATGCTTGTCATTGGAAGTGTGATAGTGCTCATATGCATATCTGTGGAAGTGATGATATAGCTTGTATGCTTATCTGTTGTTGTGTGATATAGCTAGTATGCTTATCTAATATGAAATGGGAAGTGTTTGATATGAGTTTCTGTCTCATATGAGTTGTTTGGCCAGGTTCTGAGCCATGGTTGTAAAATTGAGAATTGAAAGGAACTGGAAAATGAATTGTAAAATGGACTTGCATGTCAAGAAATTGTAAAGTGTGATAAGAGAAAGTATCAGTGTTGGCCATCTATCAACTGCTAATCTTTTAGTCATTGTTCATATTTGGTTTAGTATATTTCTACTGGGCTGTGGCTCACCCTATATGGGAATTTCATTTTCAGGTACATGTAGCATGCTACCTCCAAGGACGTAGCTTGGGAGGCTAGAGGCGGACACACTTTTGTTGTCTTATTTTTGATGTATTACATATAAATTCAAGCCAAGAGCTTAATGTGTAAATGAGTTCGTACTCTTTTGTTGTAACCAAGTGTTAACTTGGAAAGCTGTAAGCCTTTAGGGCATTTGCTTTTGTCGTTAACATGTAATACTTTTTGTAATGAAACTCTGATGAATAGAAGAATGTTTCTCTTTATTACCAATGCATGTCTTTATTGATGGGTCTTATGTTATTATTTTGAGGGCGTTACATAATCTTTCACAAGGTTAATTGTAAAAAAAAATAAAAAATAAAATTTTATATTAAATATTTAAGATTCTGTGCTTAATATTAATCAAAAAAAAATTATTATATATTGTTATTGATTATGAGAAAAGAATTTTGAAATTATAATTAATAAGTGCCTACTCTGAACAATTTTTCTCATAATTTGTCATAAACATTCAAGTACCAATTAGTTAACTATCTGCACCTGCTAGTGTGTTCCAATATAGTGGTATAAATAATTTTAAACAATTATCTAAACAACTCTTGTTTGAAAAATGATGACATATTATTGGTGTTTGTATAGGTTGTGAGCAATATTTTGAGATCATGTTCTGAATGATGACATGTTGCTAATTTTTTTTTGTTCCAAATGGAACGGAACTGCATTTTCTTAGTTCAGTTTAGTTCAAGATTTTTATAGTTTGGTTTAATTTCAAACTTTATGAAACCGTAAATAATAACTTGGTTCTTGGTTTATACCTAAATGGAACCACGCTCACCCCTAGATATTACCACGATACACTCAGATAGTTGAGCAAAGGATCAAGTAAAGCATACAAATCAAAGGCCGAGGACTAAAACAAAAAATTCTCATAGCCCAAGAGCTGGGCCAAGGCAACAAACAAGATGTAAAGTTAAAAGAGAATTATTATCATTATTATTAGAGGTACTTACGTGTACACGTCCTAATAAGTGGTCTTATTGCCTAATAGGCCCTATGGAAAAATTTTGTCATAAAAAAAGTCACTAATTGTAAGTTTTAGCGACAATTTATAAAAATCACGACAAAAAAGTCATTAATTGTCAATTTTTAGGGACATATATAAAAAAATTTCACAAAAAAATTATTTTTAGTAACAATTTTACCAAGATTTATTTTCAATACGACTTGATGGGATTAAATCCAACTATTAGGACCTATTGATAGTTTACTCATATTATCATTATTATTTCTGGGTGAGATCTAATTGAAGTGACTAGAAGAAAAACAGGATACAGTGACTTTTTTTATGAAGTGACTAGAAGAAAAACGGGATACAGTGATTTTTTTTATGACATTTTTTAAAAATGTCGTAAAATTTGTCAATATTTTTTAAATACCAAAAAAATTAAGGGTAAATTATCAATGTTTTAATAGTTGGGACTTAATTCCCATCAAATCCTATTAAAAATAAGTCTTAGCAAATTGTCACTAAAAATAATTTTTTTGTGACGATTTTTTACATATGCCGTTAAAAATTAACAATTAGTGACTTTTTTTTCATTATAAATTGTCGTTAAAACTTACAATCAGTAACTTTTTTTGTGACAAATTTTTCAAATCGTTTTAAATTGAAAATTTAGTGACTTTTTTTATGACAATTTTTTTTTTAAATTGTCACTAAAACTTAAAAGTAATGACATTTTTTGTGATAAAAGTATTAAACTGTCACTGAAAATTAATAACTAATGACATTTTTTTAATAATATTTGATAAAAAATATCATTAATTATTATAAGACCTATTAAATAATAAATTCACATATTAACACTTATCTATAAGTTCTCAAAAATTAAACTATACCCGTTATTAGAAAACAATGGGTTAACGTCATGCTGGTAAAATAAGATTATTAAATTATTTATTATTTCTTATTTCTTATTTCTTATTTCTTTTAAAGGTAGTTGTACTTGTAGGGAATTCAAATCAACTAAAAACAAAAAAATTTCTATTTTGATTAAACAGAGGTGTGACTTTAGAAAGAGAGAGAAATCGAGACCTTGGATCTTCGAGTGTGATGTTAGTGTCTCTGATCATGTACAGGACAAGCAGGCGGCGTTAGATGTGGATCGTTGGAAACGGTGAGTAGAAGCTCAACGATGAAGAGACATGGATCTTTTTCTCGAATCTACTCTCTCTTTGGTCAGATCTGTTTTCTCTCTCTCCTTGATCAGCTAATATGGTAATATCAGATCTGCTCTGTCTCTCTCTCTAGTCCATTATTTTGCCTTTTTTAGGAATCTCATTCTGGCATTTTCTTGCTTTCTAAGTCTCCTAATAATCATTTCAGTGTAGTTCCCATGTAAATTGATAAACTACTATTTTTCACCTCTTGCAATTGCTTGGAAAGAAAAAATGTGATTTACACCGATATCAACCAACTATATATAGATGATCTGGCTTTTGATTTTGTGAAGCTGTAAGATATTATCTTAAAATGATCATTCCGCATCTTAAAGTGTTTTGTTGTTTCTAACATTGGTCATTCAACTCTTGGTTTATTTTTTATTTTTTGTTGAGTTACCTAGATCATGGTCCATCAAAAAAGGGGGGAAAAGACACCCTTTGATGGCTTGAAGTTTATTCTATTTAATCTTGTTGCTTCTGCAGTCCATTTAATATGCTTTATGCTTGTCATTGGTATATTTTGATAGAATTCCTGTTTGGGAGTTTATATCATGTTTCAGTTCAGAATTCAAATGTTATTTTAGATTTATATCAAAATCTGATTTTGATGAGATGGTTAACAAAATATCAAATTTCATAAATATATTCGTTGAAATTTTATAAAATACGAAGTATGAAGATGGCCAATCAAATAAAAAAAAGGGTCATATGTTTGAGGTGTATTTATTCTGGACATCTATATTCTTGACAGTATTCATGATTGTTAGATATACAATGTTTGATTTTTATTTTTATTTTTTATTGAATATAAGGTAGAGCAATGATATTCACACTCTACTTGTGAGAGGTTGAAAGACAAAAAATAGAGTGAAAAGTTTAAAAGAGAGTGGGAATATCAGTTCTATTAATGCTTTACTGAACAGGATGAACATGGTTGGTTTTTATTTTATTGCGTACTTGCTCATATTTTGTTTCAATGTCTATTTTTCTTTCAGCTTGAGATCCTCTGTAATTTGGCGATGTGGAGAAGAAAAATATGTTGTAAGGATCTTATCAAGTTACTCTCTTGGTTATTAATATCATAGTAAAAAAAGAACAAGAGGCTGATTTCTTTGTTGTTTATTCACTCTGCAGCAGTGTGACTACTAGGTTAATTACCACATATGTGGTTGGACTTGGTCTTGGGGAGGTGATAGTGACTGCTTGGGGAGGTAATAGTGACTGCAATGTGATTGATTTCTTTTTTTAATTTTAAATTCATCTATAGTGGCTTCAAGTTGCTTGGTCATTAATCTTTGTTTAAGGAGTACTAATTAAAGTTTTGGATTTCTTATTTTATAAGTTGAGAGAGATTCTGTACTTGTTGAGACAAAGCCTTCTATGTTAAAAGGACTAAATCTCTATAAATGAGTAAATAGTTGATTATGAAATTTTCAATATGACATTTTATTCATGTTACTTGTTTTTCTTCTTTAAATGCATGTTCAAATATCAAAGAATGGGAAGAAAAAAAAAGTAGATCGGACACTTCTTCTTATTGAAGTGTTACTGAGGTTTCTCTCTCTCTCTCTAAATCTCTGTAATGTTACTGTGGATCTTCACTGAGCTTGTTCTGATGAATGTTTTGTGGGCATGTGTAATTTGTTGATCTTTTATGGTTGTTGAGTTGGATCTAGTAGTTTTGCTTTATCTGTTGAAAAGCCCTAATGCACTATTTGAGTGCTGAGCTATGCAGCATGGGTACTTCAAAAATGGTGTTGTATGAGTATCGGGTACTTATCGGGTGTGGGTACTCGTACTGGTACAGATGCACACGTATTGGGTATGGTGAATATATGCTGGGTACGTACAACAAATATGTTTGGGTACGTTGTGGGTACATTTTGGGTATGGCGGGGTGAAAAATTAAATTTTCTTATATATTAAGGGTACTGGAGCAAATTTTGTGGGTAATTAAGAAAAAATTATAAATTTAGGGGTTATTTTGTAATAATCAAAACATAAACAAATTAGGTTTATGTTATACGCAACCAGCAGCAACTCTTTGACTACGAAGAAGACGAAGACGGCTTTGATTTTTCAATAGCAACATTGGTTCAATTTTTTAGCTGTTCTTCGATTTTTCAATAGCAACTGCGATTCGATTTTCAGCTATTCTTCAACTTTTCGCAGCAATTTTTCGTAGCGGTAGGTACTCGATCTATTTTTCTTCGATTCTCCCTCTTCTTCAATTCTTCCTCTTCTTTCCTTCTCCTTATTTTTCGATCTGTTCTTCTTTGATTCTCCATCTTCTTCGATTCTCCTTCTTTTTTGATCTGTTTTATATATGTAAGTCATGGCTTTGCTTTATTTTGCATCTTGTTTTAGACAATCAAAAAAGAAAAAGAAAGAATTATAAAACTTTTTTTAGACAAGTTGATGTAGTTATCTTTTATTTTTGTTTAGTTTGTTTTTGGCATGAAACTCTTTTTTCTAATTTATTCTATGTGATGACATTCAAATAGCTCATGGATTTACTTTAGTATTGTTGGTATTGTTGAAGAATGATTTATTTGGTTTTGTAATTTCTCTTTTTAATTATGATATTAAACATAGATTTGTATGTTAGATGTTTAGTTAAAAAAAAAAAAAAATTGGCGTACCCCAGCCATACACATACCCTACTTTTTAAAGAATTTGCTGTATCGGCATACCCACACCCCGTATTCGTACTCGCACCTGTGCTTCCTAGGTGCTGAGAATATACCATGCTGAACTGTATGGGGTTTGGTTTAGTTTGACTAGACAGTATAAAACCTTGAAATTTCAATGTTTATATCTTTATGGAGTCGTCATTGAGGTTGATTGTTTGACAGAATTTTGGTTGTTATATGCATTGGGCATTAAGGACTACAAACCTCTCTGATATGTGAACAAAAGGAACTTTACGTTGTTAAGAGTAATTTTTAGAAATCTTTTTATGCTTTTCTTTTTATTTTGCTTAAAAGTGATTTGTCATGAAAGCGAGTGGATTTCATTGCCATAACATTTTTTTAGCAGTTTCTCATATGAATTTCTAGATAATAGAAGTTTCATCAATTTGTTTGTTTGTTTAGGAAAGCTTACAAGTTAATAGAGGGTTCTTGCTTACAAGTTTTATGGATTTGTCTTTGTTTGGGTAACTTAGGTCGGCTAATATTTCTAGGAAAGGGCGATGACGCCCAGGAACCAACACAGACAGAATTGAGAGTTGGCTATTACTGAAAGTAGGGTCGGAGCAATGAGCAACTAAAAAATTCACACCGAGACTCTCTTTGACATTTGTAATTATATTCTCTCATTGCCTTATGAGGGGTAGTTGCCGATTCCTTTTTGGGTCATTTATGATGTTTTGTCAATTCATCCAATTGGTTGTTTTAGTAATTGAGCCAACGCTTGGCATTATCCTTCATCATCTTGTTCTAATATTTGGATTTAAAGTTTTTCTTTCTGCCTCAATACTTCAATTTTGATGTATTGTGCTATTTCTTTGCTTTATTTTGAAGTGTTCAATTTTGATATAATGTGGCCCTATGTTCTTTCTCAAAAATAAATAAATAAATGGCGTTTTTGTAAAAACACGTCGCTAAATGATGTAATCATGACATCAAACCTAAAAAAGAAAAAAAAATGAAAACATGTCGTTTTTGTAAAAAATATAGCTAAATGAGGTAATCGTGAGATAATATGTTATTTGTGACAGAAATAAATTAACAGGTGTTAAGCTATTGTAACGTTTAAAAAAATGTTGCCTATAAGTATTAGCGACATTTTAAAAACGTCGTAAAGCTATGATGACGCTTGCATTAATGATGAAAAAAATAAACATTGCTATAGCCTATTACGGCATTTTTCAAGCCTATAGCGCCGTTTATGAAATGCCACTGATGTTGAATTTTCCTGCAATGTGAACTGAATGATTTGGTTATTACAGGAAATGGGGAGTGAGGACAACGTTGATGGCTGGGAAGGGAAAATGGTACAATTGTGATGTTGTGAAGGACAAGGAGGAAGATACGGAAACAATTGTTGTAGAGGGGAGAAGGGTTGGCTAGATAGGGTTAGGGTTCTTAGGGTTTTAGAAGTACACAGTGAAAATAAGGCATAAATGTATTGTTATTTTAATTTCACTTTAATTTTAAAAAAGCGAGGTTGACTCTCAAAATTAGTTTGTTATACATAACAGAAGTTAATCGATAGTAATTTAGACTAGAATAACATAAGAATTCTTTATTTATATTTAAATTATAGGGAGTAAAGTGTTTTGAGCGTAAATTATGGAAGGAAAGTGAACTTTTCCTAAGTTTTTAGTCTTGCTAATTATGGGATTAGATTGGCGACATTCGGTGGAACCTCTCTCAAGCATTTATTTTAGTTTCAAGACATGCAATTGATAATTCTATTTACACCATCATTTTAACTCCTTACATTCATAATTCTTTTCCTTTTTTTTTAACTACAATTTTATCATTATTTAAAGTTACCAAACAATCCCTTAAAACCTAACCCTAATTTCTAACCCACTCACCTTTTCACCACCCTCTCCACCGGCAACCCCAACTTCCATCTCTGGCGACCTCAGCTTCTATCTTCACCAACTTTGCCATCTTCGGCGACTAACCTCCAACACATTCTCTTTCCCCGGTCAGACTGGTTACTCCCTTTTCCAATAGTGACCTTTCCCCCACATCTATTGGTAACACACCCAACCATCGTGACCAACCTCGCCACCATCGTGAACTAGTTTCTCTGCCCCATTGCGAACAGCACCACCACAACTCAGCTCCGCTCTTCACCGCCTAACGCAAACAATGCCACCACTTCGCCTCATTGCGAACAGCCTCGCCGTCTACCCTCATCATCATGACCAACCTCTTTGCCCTCTTTCACCACCAATAGAGCACGAGAGAGAGAGAGAGAGAGGAGAGAGACCAAATCTGGAAAAGAAGAAAAAGAAGAAAAAAAAAGAGGAAAGAAAGGGGGAATGAGGGTCTGTAAGGCCTTAAATTTTTATTAATCGAATACATTACCAAATTTCTTTATTAATGTCCATTTTCAAGATATAATTGCGGAAGCAAATAACAATTAACAAACAATAACATTCTTTCTCATATACAATGATGAAATGTTCAAACACAATAATTACAACAAACACCCTTAGGCTTACATTGAAAAAAAATAAAACGAACAAATAAGTAAAAAGGGATTAACCCTCTTTGAACTGAGTTGGCATGTCGCCTACATGGGCTAGGTCCCATGGCCAATAAATAAAAGACATCTTGGTTTTGAACAATTCTTCAACTTCATACCTGAAAATGGTTAACAACATGGGATGAACAATATGTCCAATAGGAATCCCATTACCTCTAAACAATAGTAGTCAATAGATAAATATGATCATGAATGCACAAGTGATAATTATATAAGTATTGTCATCTTTCTATATCAAAATATATGTACATAGATATATGTTTTCCAAAAGATTTCTTATTAAACCATTCAAGAAAACATTTCTCACTTTTCAAATCACCTTCAAGTATTCAAAAATTCTCTTTTACTTCATTCACCTTTAAAACCCGTACTCACACCATCATTTTCAGTAATTTCATGGTTAATGAACTATACTAATGCTAGAACTACCAACAAGCCGAGTACCCATCACAATACCAAAACCGATTTAAACCTCAATAAATAAATACTTCAATAACACAGTCTCAATGATAATTTCAGTACAAAAATTCATCAACAAGTATCTTAACAAATATACTTGGATCAACGATAAAATTTGAAACACATCAACACCCCATGGTCTTGCCAAGCCCCACGTCATAACCCCACTTTATCGATGGCTAGCCAGAAGGAACACAGTACCTATGTATAGCCCAACCTACTTTACCGGTTGCCATCTGGAAGGAATGCATTACCTCTACATAGCACTGCTTGCTTTATCGGTCACTAGCCGGAAGGAATGCATTACCTCTATATAGCATCAGCCCGCTTTATTGGTTGCTAGCCAGAAGGAACACGTTACCTTTATATAGCACAATCACATTTCTACAACACATGCGTCTCAACTTTCCTTCCATTCATTCTCATTAACAATGCGATTACAGAAATTATATATAACACATAAGATTTCATTTCAACCTAGCTCACAAATTTTACAACAAACAATACCATCCTTCACCGATAACCAATGACAAAATCTCAAGAGAGTTTTGTAAATATGATTTGGGAGTATGAGTTGTATTTTGAGTTTGTGAGGTTTGGAATTATGATTTGAGTGTGGAAAATTTATTTGGTAAAGAGTTTTGAAAAGAGTTTTGAATTTAGTAGGGAATTGTTGATGTGACATTTGATATTTGATACATAAATTTACAACTCATAACCAAACATACAACTCAAAATTATTTTAAAGTACATAAAAAATTTTAAAAAATTCAGAAAATGTTTTTTTCGAATATATAAAAATTAACATATCAATTGCAAAAAAAAAAAAAAAAAAGCAAAAAAAAAAAATCACTATTCCGGTCGGACGACTGGTTCAGCAAAATTTGCAAAAAAAAAATTCCGAAAAGCGCGCCTGTCTCAGAGTTTTGGAAACGTGTTTCCAAAACTCATTCCAAACATCATGCTCCAGTGTAGGTGTATAATCATATTTCCAAAACACAACCAAACAGAGCCTAAATTCTCATAATCTCAATGTCCTTCACCTTTCCCAAGTTCAAGTAAACATTCATTTTATCCAATAACTTTTATAATTAATTACATTAATCCCACTTATCAACATAATCGAAGTTCATGACAACTATTCATTTTCTATCTCTCTCATTTTACATTTAATTTCACCAATATGAATATAGCTCACTTAATCATTAGAAACACCCATTCTACTAATTTCTCAACCTTTCATCATATCTAGGTTTCATAAACACTAATTAATCTCTCTCTCATTTTACAACTTCAATTCTGTGAATTTAGCTTAGATTCATCAACCGTCACAAACATAACTACTACTCAATTCCAAATTACTAATCAAGTAAATAAAATTAGTGCTTTTTATTCAACTTACCACAACCATATTCTATCAACAAAATGCTTTCATAATCAACACCAAATACAAGATTAAACTCATTTAGTTCCAAACCCTAACCCTTATCTATATGCATTTTAAAATCTCTTCCCAAAACTATGTTTTTCATGCAATAAAAACTATCATGTATCTATCTATAGCAAAGTATTGGAAAAAAAAGAGTAAAGAAATCCCTACCTCTTGAAAAGAGAGAAGAAAACTCGAAAATCCACCAACGACGAAGAGACGATCCACTCAGATAAAAAAAGTTCTCGCCGTACTCTACATTTTGGTATATGCAACTAGGATGGGATTCTCACTCTAAGAAGATGAAACCCAAGGTATAAAAGCTTGGAGCTCGGAAATGGAGGTGAGAGAGAGAAGAGAGAGCAAAAAGTGAGAGAGTTGACCTAAAGAGTGACATTTAAAGAGTTGATCCTGAACAGACCACTTGAGCGATGAAACATGTGCTCCAGCATGAGAGACAAAAGACCGATCGAGCGGTAAAACTTGCGCTTGAGTGATGATGGCAAACTCCCAATATCTTAGACCGCGAAATGCACATACCACTTGAGCAGATAAACCTGTGCTCGAGCAAACATTTCAAACTCTCAAAATCTCAGGCTGTAGACCATTGTACTGGATGGTTCAAAAGACTGCTTGAGCGCTCACTCTTGTGCTCTAGGTAAGAGAAAATTTTTAGAGTGCTACAACCTTCCCACCTTAGGAAATTTCGTCTCCAAAATTAAAGGTACACCCATACTCGAGGTGAGACAAACACAAAGGAGTTATAACCCTCAACCCAAAGTCTACATCCATACTAGGGATAATTTCCCGAATCCCTGGTCCCACACCTCAGTACCACAAAGACTCTTGAGTGACAAAACCAACAAGATAAAGAATAGTGAGTCACTCTCGACTCGTCTACTATAACAGAAAGAAGAATGTCAATCAAAATAGAGTTCCCCATTATGTATGGGTTTTCGGAGTAACGACTCTAACAAGGTAAGGCCACGGATGTCTCTATGACCCATATAACTCAATAGAGTCTACGAGACTAGACTTCAGTTAACGTGTTCCTCTTGCACCCAATACGCCAACCACTTTCCAACCGCATACAAACACTCAAACAACATCAGGGCGTTCGACACCTTGAACACCGAGGATAAAACACACTCACCACAAGAAACTCTCAATCAACTCTCACAAAGAAAAGGGCTACTCTTATGAAGTAAGGTCCACAAAGATGACTTTTCGACACAACAAGTCTCAACGATACTAAAATTGTGACAACCCCGTCACATATTACACTTATATTTACTTAATTATGAATGCTAATTATGTGTTTAATGTGATTTTGTATGCATATCTATTGGTTGTTGGAATATTTGTTATGTTTTTTGTTTCGAATTTGAAATTGAAGGCCTTAATGGCTTCAAAAACCAAAATTGATTAGTTTAATTAGAATGGCATAATGTTTAGAGCCTAATGGGAAGTTTGATTAGAATTTGATTCAGATTAAATTAATTAGACAGAATCAATTAGAATTAAGTATAATTAGTTAATCTTAAGCTTGCTTAATTAGTTTAAGCTAATCTAGCCTATATATATGTTAAGTTGGAAGCTTAATTCATAATTGAACTCAAGAATTTTGTTGGAAGTGAGCTTTAGAGAGAGAGAGAGAGAGAGACTTCATTTTAGAGAGAGAGTAAGCTTGATTTTGAAGATATTGCTTGGAGGATTGAAGGATTGTGAAGTAGAGCTCAAGTTTTTGCTAGAATTAATGCAATTAAAAACTTTAGGTATGCATTTAACTCTTAATTCATGAATTTAAGCCACCAAGTATGTGAATTCAAGAAGATAATGTATTTAAATGCAAAAACTAAGCTAAGGATGAAGAATTTAAAGTTAATTCATACATGCATGTGTAATTTTGTTGAATTCCATCATTTTGAGCATAATGTTGTTATCTATGTTTGAATTGAGGATCATATCATACATGCATCCAAGAATTATGTTGTTTTGAAGCTCAATTCCATGTTTTGAAAGTTGTAGGAAAAGAATTTAAGCCAAGATCATACATGCATGAAATTTTAAGCTTCAATTTAGCAAAATTATGAAGTTTTGGGCTAAAGGTTTAGAATTGGTTTTCTATCCATGTTTTTGGAAGTATATTTAAGGTTAAGATCATGTCATGCAAGGTTTTATACTTTGAACATGTGTTTTGAAGCTCAAATTTAGTTTTGGAAAACCCAGAATTCGACCGCACCGTTCTAGCAAAGAACTTGTTGCTCGAGCGCACATATCATGCATCTGGTAGTTTTGCAGTTGGCTCGAGTGACCAAGTGACTGCTCGAGCAACCTCAGTTTATTTTGCACCTTAGCTTGAGCGACCATCGAGCCTAGATTCGGACCATCCAGTACTTTTGCAAACTATGCAGTCCACGAGCGACCACTTGTGAGCTCGAGCAAATTGCCCTGTTTCAACTTATTTCGAAAAGTCATATTCTGTCTGTATTTGCATCCACTCTTCCTTCCAAGCATCCTTAGGCACGAAATAAGCCTCATGAATAACTTAATAAGTAAGAATTGAATATAAAGGAATTAATCAAGAGAATGGTGACCTGATTAAGTAATGTGATCCAATGTGTGTATGTGTTTGTATGTTATGTAGGTTGATCCACGAAGCGATATCAACAACCAAATCATTATGAGTGATATCTTAGTAAAGATGTTTTCTTATATTCTATTTTCTTATTGTACCAACATGGTAAGCTTTTTTGCACTTATGATTTTGAAAATATGAATGAGCATTTTATCTATCTGATCAATAAGATATTTGTAAATGTAATTGACTATGTATAAATGTATTTGACAGACCCTTCTGAGATGTCTGATATGTGTTGACCAGATGGTCATTGTACATTTGTAATGGATTGGACCCTAGGTTGTTCCGTCATGTTATGATCTGTTTTGTTCTGTTTTTTTGCTATTTGTTGGACCAAAGATCATTCTGTCATGTATCCGCTATGCAATGATTTTACTATAAGAATGATTTTATTTACGTAATAGAACTCATTTATATAATCTATTTACTCTGATGTTATTCATTGGATTTTAGCTCACTCCGTTATATATATGTATGTCGGTGAGTAGTGGGATACCCAACCTTAGAGAAGTCTTGTGTGTATCCAAGTTTTGTGGAGTCAGCTAAGGAGCGCCTCATGGAAGAGGCTTTTGTCTTTTGATTTTTTGTTTTCTTTTGTTGGTCATGTTAGATTGAGTTGTACATACGCTTTTGAGTTTTGAATGTTAATGACTTGTGAATGATCTATGGATATGTAATATCTATTTAACTAAATATGAGTGTAAGTTATTAATATATAAAATGTTTTTGTTCATGCCATATATGCACAAGTTCATTGGACAAATTCTATTATTTTGCTTCCGCTTCTGACCCCATATAACTAAATATGATTTGAATTTTGTCTAAGACCATAAGTAATCTCATGATTACTGGTCGGTTATGATCCAAACATCTAGGGACGGATTCGTTTCATGATAAATTTATCCAAGAACTAGATACACAAATACACACCAGTAATTCTATATTTACACCGTTACTCAACTAAAAACAAAGTGCACAACTACAAGCTAGTAATTCAAGCGGAGCTCATTACACAGCATCACCATGTAAGGTTAAACAATTGGCTAACCCACCTTGTATTGTAAATATATATATATATATATATATCACTACTAAAAATATCACTTTTTGCATCTTTTTTTTTTTTGCAGCAGATTATTGGGCCGTCGCAAAAAAATTACTTTTTACATTAAAATATCATTTTACTTGACCCAATTGTGTTCTTAACCCAAATAATAAAAAAAAAATAAAAAAAAAAATAAAAATTTGTAAAACTTGCCCTGTGTCCCTTTTTTTCTTATTTCCCAAATTTGAACTCTGTCTCTCTCTCTCAAAATCTGTCTCTCACTCGACTCTCTCTTTTGAATCTCTAGTCTCTCTCGCTTGCTCGAATCTCACTGTTTCTCTTGCTCGACAGTGAAGATTTGAAGATTTGATCGGTTCATAATCTTCTGTTGATGAAGATTTGAAGATTTCAATCTACTGTTGATGAAGATTTCGATCGATTCATAATCGAGATTCATAATCGGTAAGCCTAAGCACTTCTCTTTGTCTTTCTCTATAATGTTTGACACATCTTCAGCGATTCATCTTCATCGCTTGAATCTTACTCTCTGTAATGTTTGACACATCATCATCGATTAATCTGTAATGTGTAAATTGAAAATGAATTACTCTCTGTAATGGTTGATTAATCTGTAATCTGTAATCTTCATCGATTACTCTCTATAATGGTTGATTAATCTGTAATGTTGGAAGGTTGAATCCAACTCTCTGTCTCTCTCTGTAATCTAGGGTGTTTGTTTTATGCCTAGTTGCTGAATTTCTGTGTTGATTTATTCTAAATTTCTGTGTTGATTTCGATCGTTCTTTAATCTGTGTTGTCGATTTATTAGGTGATTCATCTTGTTTTTGCTAATTTAAAGTTATACAGATAGATAGAGACACGATTTCGATGATTGATCTTGTTTTTGCTAATTTGTTAACTTATTTCTGGTGTTTTACCAGATTCTATGAATGAATATTAATCATATAATATTAATCAAAAATTGATGAATGAATATTCTTAAATAACCATGGCAGTTAGTGAACTGCAGTTCAAATTTCCTCTCAAAATCTTCCCCAAAACACATCAGCACAATCTCCATAATTCTTTGTGATAGCTTTGTCATTTGGCTTCCGTACTCTCTCAGTATCTCACTAGTAAAAAGCAAGTACATACATAAATAATGAACACAAGTTCAGTAGAGGTGAAAGAAAATTTTTTGGGTGGGTAAGTGAAAGAAAATATTGAAAGGTAAGCATAAAAAACAAAATCATGTTATTCTGCTTCATTTCAAATGTGAAGTCTACATTGACATTATATGCATAAAGGCATGAATAATCACATTTTGTATACCTCAACAGATAATGCATTTTGTATAATCACATTTTGCATAGCTCAACAGATAATGCATTGACATATATGCATAAAGACAGGAACAATACTTGAAATCTAGGAACTCTAAGAAAAGAACAAGTTTCAGAATTCATTTTGACTTGAAAGTATAAAACACACATACATACAGATATGAACCTCATGACAGAGTTTATATATTTCTTAATATTTGAACTACATTACAAATTTAAAGAGAGAAGTCCTTTTAGAACTATCCAAACTTGAGTTCCTATGTTGACTCCTTTGAATCTCTGGATGATACTTATTTGTTTATTGCTTACTTGTTCATTCATTTTCTTTGATTGATTAGTAACACAAGTTCACTGATATTAATTTACTAGAATTGAATTTCTTCCCTTTGCCACCCAAATACCATCCAAATGTTCCCATCTCAGACAGATGACCAGAAATTGTGTTTGAAGATGAACTAAAACAAGATGACCTTCAATACTAGAACATAACCACTTTCCAGGTGCCTCCAGAAAAGGTCCCACAATTCCTTCGGTGGAGGAAGGCCCTACAGAGTTAAGTCTACGGCAAGTAGTTTCTTTTTCCAGTGTAATGCCATCACTTCAAGACCAAACATCTAAACACCCCAACATCCTAATATTTTTAAAAAATAAATAAAAATGATTCAAGATATTTAAAACTCTGTACTTCCCTCTATTTCTTTAGAACGTCCTTATTTATATGTAGTAACATTCTCAATGCTCCAGATTGACCTGCCCTTAACTAATGAAAAACCATCTCTCAATATTTAAATAAATAATTAATTTAAGTAATAATAATAATCAGAAATGAACATATCCAAGATGAGGATGTTGATTTTAAAATTAAAAACAAGTGATAAGCACAAACATGTTGAACAGAAATGGATAATGATGCTGACAAAAACCAACCATATTAAATTAACTGCTAAAAAACATCACCATTTTACATTATTGGTGTAAATTTAACAGAAATCCAGCTATTTCTCCTATGATAGCACTTTACATAAGGACATTATTGCCACCCTGATTAGTGATATAATGTAGAAAAATGGATACCGTAAGTGACCTGAATACAACTGCATGCGGCTTTCCTAAATTTCATCAAAGAGGTCTGATCCATTAACTTGATCGTATATATAGCATTGCTCTCACATGCTTGATTTCACCTCATTTAATTCCAGATAATTTGGTGAGCCAAGAGGTAGTTTTGCAGATAGAAAAGGAAACTACAAGGGCTGCAGCAGTTTGTAGCACAGGGAGCTTGTTTCCAGAATTAGACTCCATATCTGTAGCAGCATCTGTAATTCAGGTCTGAGAAAGATCAAATATCAACGATGATAAACTATGCATATTTTAACTTGGTCATTGTACTTAATCCCACAATAGAATTGCTGATTTCTATAGCCTCGGTTGAACTCACTGTAATTAATCCCACAATCAAACAGGGCTTCATATTTTACCTTGGTCATTGTATTTACTTCCTACTGCACTTGCAGTCAAGCTTGAATGTGAATCCTCATTTTGCTTCTCAAAACTTGAGATTAATAATGTAAACAATGACAACTGCTTTTAGGAAGTGAGATGATTCTATGTATGTTGAACATAACAAATTAGGGCAAAAACATTGTTCCATGAATAGTGAGCAATCAACAATTCTATAGAAGTCTATAGAATCAGCAAGATGTTAGATTGATTTCATTTCTGGCCATACCAACTTTGTGGAATTTATTTCCTCAGTTAGCTAAGTAATTTGTTAGTTTAGTTTTTAACTAGAAAGTTTACTACTTATTACTTAACCTAGAGCACTTTAACAAAACATAGAAAAAGCCAGTGGGGATTGGGACAAATCAGTTAAGTTGGGTTCATACACCTCTGCTATTTTGATATTTCCTTGATTCTAGAGAGGTAAACATATGTCTGATTCTATTTTTAAACTTCAGCATACATGTCAAGCAATGGCTTTTTCGATTTCTCTTAAGCTTTTATGTCAATTACCCAAGTAGACAAATATGATCATCTTGTTGGTGTAACCAAATTGCTTTTATAGTTCCATGGTTGCATACCTTGCTCTTAGTTTATCATTCTCTTCTGAATTCTCATAGTAGGACTTTTGCATATTATCTAGTGATAGTTCTTGCAGCACCTTTGTTTTACAGCATAGTTGTGAAGATTTTGCTCTTCCATTCTTCATATATTTTCTTGGTCCTCACAATCTTAATCATTCTAGTCAGCCAAACAGTACCATCATTATTTTCCCTCTCAACCTTACTCATTGGCTTTGAGCTTTGGGCTTTTCTTCTTGGAATGTTATATGACACATTTTCAATCCTAGCCATGCTTGTAAAGAAGATTAAAATAAAATGCATGCAGTGATAATTTGTTAGATCAACTAAGATTGCCAAAGTACAAAACGGATCAACTTTATAGTATTATGAATATGTTTAAGGTTACCTGTTTACTCTGTTGCTTGAGTAAAAATCTGACCTCCACTAATTAATATGTAGACTTGCTGTCCTGGAACAAAAGCACCTGATTTAGAAGAAGATGATAAATTCTATGAGGACTTCAATATGGATGAAGTTGACTTGAATATTGAGAACTATGAAGAAGCATTTGGTGTAGCTCTTAATGATCCAAAACAACTGTTTGGTAATGATGGAATTGGTAGCTTGTTTGGAGTGAAGGACATGTCCGGTGCTGATTTGAACCATTGAGGCACATATGCAGCTGAGGTACTCTTGCTTTCTCTTATGTTGCTTAATCTTATCCTTATTATTCTCATCAACTGAGGGAATGAAATGTTGATTGAACATCCATTGTGCATTTATTTCCTGTTTAGAAATAACTGCTTTGGGCTATCGGTGGAGGATAGCCGTGATTGTTGTAGACAATGCATGATGATTAGGCAAATAGAATACATTAATTATATGTATTGTGTGATTGTATATAGAACCAATGTGTTTGTATACGTTATGTGTAGAGGAGAAGATGGGGGATGTACTCCGCGGTTTAGGGGAAGATAGGGGATGTACCTCTAAACCGGTTAGTGTTGGGAGAAGATAGGGGATGAACTCCGTAGATACAGCTCATATGCTTGTCTAGAAAAGTGAAGATAGAGCTTATATGCTTATCTTTGTGAAGTGTGGATAGAGCTTGTATGCTTATCTGTGGATATTGTTGTTATACATATCTGTTGTAGAATGTGGATATAGCTTGTATGCTTATCTGTGGATATTGTTGTTATACATATCTGTTGAGAATGTAGGTAGTGCTTATACGCCTATCTGTTAAAAAAGGGAAAATGAAAGGTAACTTGGACTCATAAGTCGTATGGCATAAATATGTGATTTATGCGAAGGTGTCAGTGTTGACCATCTATCAATTGCTAATATTTTAGTCATTATTCATGGTTGGTTTAGTATATTTCTACTGGGCTGTGGCTCACCCTATATGGGAATATCATTTTCAGGTACAGGAAGCATGCCACCTCCAAGGACATAGCTTGGGAGGATAGAGGCGGACATACTTTTGTCGTTTTACTTTTTGATGTATTACATGTAAATTCAGGCCAAGGGCTTAACGTGTATGAGTTAGTACTCTTTTGTTGTAACCAAGTGTTAACTTGGAAAGCTGTAAGCCCTTAGGGCATTTGCTTTTGTTGTTAACATGTAATACTTTTGTAATAGAATTCTGATATAATGGATGAATGTGGAACTTTTAAATCTCAATGCTTGTCTTATTTAATGGGTTTAATGCTATTAATTTGAGGGCGTTACAATCAGGCTACCACCCTCGGGTGATAATGAAACTTGTCACTCAGTTCCAATATTTGGCTGGTAAGTACAACTTAGGTTTCCTGCACTTGAATTATAGTAGTGTTTGTATGAGTAAACCTTCCTTCGGAACCTCCATGGAAAAGTCCCCACCATAGCTTACTGTTACATCTCACAATTCTTGATGTTCAAATTGTGCCTTTGGCACTCCAATTACAGCTCCTTGCCTCCAAGATGTGAGTTCATGGAAATTCATGAGCTTGGGAAGCTAAAGTGGAGTTCCAGTGGGGCTATCCCATTTATAAACCAAGAGAATTTGTTAACAGCGCAAATATTTTGGAAAGTAAAAGATTTCTGGAATTGGGATGCGAATTATAATGGGCAAATAATATTTAATATTGTTGGCCATGCATCTTGATTCTTTTTTTATCTGTGAGTGTGCGTTTGTTTTCAAAAAGTGCCCTGTGGTTTTCCATTTGTCATTGGAGTGGAGTACGTAATGATTTCTTTGCATAAACACTTGAATGATTTTGCATGGATAGCATGAGGAAGCATTGAATTTCTAACATGATTATTGCTTGCCAAACTGACATAAACACCTCTCCTCTCCTTTCAACACCTATCAATCATGTTCTAGCAAACATTTCACACTTGCATGCATGTCATCAAATATTTCTGCTGGAGTGTCTGAATAAACGCTTATGCTTTCTCTCATTGAAGTACTACCGAAACCCGTTGTTATTTGTGAGTTTACATCTGATTTAAAATGCACTTATCATCAAATGTTGCTTGTTTTCCCTAGGGGTCATCAATTGGACTAGTTAAGTCAATGCAGCCAGCTATCAGCAATCCGGCATCTGCTGATTCCGTGATAAGCTCTAAAACTGATCCAAACCTTTGCTTTGCAATGCAAGCCCATTCCAGCATCTCATTTTTTGGTCTTGGCGTGGAGAGTAGTGCTGCAGATCATCAAGACTGGTGCTTCTCCAATGGTTCTCATGGGAAAGCCGCCTCCATTGTGTCCTGAAAGTTCATTCCCTTCAACTAGTAGGAGTAGCACTGTTATGCGTTACATGGAAAAGAAAAAGACACGCAAGTAAGAGTGGAGCAGTTTTTTTTTTTTTAACACTTCATTTAGGTTAAAAAAGGAAAAGAATATTGTGTGGACCTTGGAAGCATATAGCGATTCCGGGTTTTACCCTTGTTGAACAGTGATCCGGACATGTGTCCGTGGATGTTAGTTGTTGCTTATTATCTTGTTTGCATCCTCTTTACTTCATATTTGAGTTATGGGATGTGTTGGGTGGGTTTGTTTCAGGTTGGTTGAGTTTAGAAACCAAAACTAGTTGCCCAGATTTTGGCCTGTACGCTCGAGCGGAGTTTTGGCGCTCGAGCGGATGATTACACCCATTCAGTATTTTTCCTGTGCAGCGTTGTAGCGTCGAGCGTGGGATTGGCCGCTCGAGCGGGGTTGTCTGAGTGCCGCTCGAGCGTAGAGGTGGAAGCTCGAGCGGAGACCTGGCTCTGTAAAAGTGCTGGGAGAGTGCGTCTCGGCGCTCGAGCGGGAGTTTGGCCGCTCGAGCGGGAGTCTGTGAGTGACGCTCGAGCGGGGTGTTTATACGCTCGAGCCGGAAGACTGGTTTAAGTCCTGAAATTTGTGACTTTTCAAATCACTTTTTGCTTTCTCTTCTCTCTCTTACTTTTCCAAAATCACCATTGTTGAGCCTCTCACTCTAGACTCTACCTTCTCTCTAGGTTTTGATCTAGTAGGAGTGATTTGTTCATCTTTGGCCTTTAAAAAAGTTGTTGATCGTCGAGAGCTTCATTTTAATCTGAAAATCTCGGGTTTTGAGCACGTTGGGTTTTGTCATCTTCTCTTTGGGCTCCGAATTTGAGGTAGGGATATCCTACTCCTCTCTATGGATTTTGTCTTGAATTTTGGTATTTTTGAGATGATGGGGTTGGGTTTTGGTAATTTTGTGAAAGTTTGGGGGCTTTTGTGTACTTTTACAAAAGTTGGGTATTACTCATAATAAACCTGAATGCATGTTGGCATGGAGAAACGGAATAAATGTTAAATCATTGACTGAAAAAGGGACCTAAGGTTGTAATGTAAATTATGGAATTGACCTAATTACATTGTTAATTAATTGGGATAATTAATTGTGAGGAATGGAATTGATTGATATCCATTGTGCATTTATTTTCTGTTTAGAAATAACTGCTTTGGGCTATCGGTGGAGGTAGTCCGTGATTGTTGTAGACAATGCATGATGATTAGGCAAACTGAAACTAATCAATGGAATGTGTCATGGAATTTGACGGTTGATAGAATACAATAAGTATTTGTATTGTGTGATGTATATAGAACCAATGTGTTTGTATATCGTTATGTGTAGAGGAGGAGATGGGGGATGTACTCCGCGGTTTAGGGGAAGATAGGGGATGTACCTCTAAACCGGATAGTGTTGGGAGAGATAGGGGATCGAACTCCGTAGATACAGCTCATATGCTTGTCTAGAAAAATGAAGATAAGAGCTTATATGCTTATCTTTGTGAAGTGTGGATATAGCTTGTATGCTTATCTGTGATATTGTTGTTATACATCTACTGTTGTAAGATGTGGATATAGCTTGTATGCTTATCTGTGGATATTGTTGTTATACATATCTGTTGAGAATGTGGGTAGTGCTTATACGCCTATCTGTTAAAAAAGGGAAAATGAAAGGTAACTGGCTCATAAGTCGTATGACATAAATATGTGATTTATGTAATGTATCAGTGTTGACCATCTATCAGTTGCTAATATTTTAGTCATTGTTCATGGTTTGGTTTAGTATATTTCTCTGGGCTGTGGCTCACCCTATATGGGAATATCATTTCAGGTACAGGAAGCACTGCCACCTCCAAGGACATAGCTTGGGAGGATAGAGGCGGACATACTTTTTCGCGTTTTACTTTTTGATGTATTACATGTAAATTCAGGCCAAGGGCTTAACGTGTATGAGTTAGTACTCTTTTGTTGTAACCAAGTTTAACTGGAAAGCTGTAAGCCCTTAGGGCATTGCTTTTGTTGTTAACATGTAATACTTTTGGTAATAGAATTCTGATATAATGGATGAATGTGGCACTTTTAAATCTCAATGCTTGTCTTATTTAATGGGTTTAATGCTATTAATTTGAGGGCGTTACAATTGGTATCAGAGCGTACGGGCTTCGAATACTTTGGGTACGTGGGAAGGATTGTAGGTCACAATGGTTTGTCTCGTTGATAGAGACTTGACGTAGTATCACATGTAATGTGTTTAATTGATAACATGCTTATGTTTTATCTGGGTATGCGATTTAATTTCTAGGAGTTGATTGGATCCTTGGATTTCTGTGAGTCTTGTTGGAGAAAGCACTTGAATCAATCTGTTACTAACTGGAACTCTAGTAATGCCTCGGGACTATCATTATCCGGAAATGAAATTCGTAAGTGCTATTGTTTACGTGGCTTACGTGGAGTGAATTACAGTGTCCAAATGCATTAGGATGTGAGTGTTTAGTTTTGCCACTTTTTGAATGTGCTAATGTTCTGTGTTACCTTTTATTAGGATGTCAGGACGAGGAAGGGGTTGCCAGGCCGGTAGACCTGCAAGCAGGAAGTACCGTTTACCGGAGAGATTCCGGCAGTGCAGGAGGGAGTTGGTCAGGCCCAATGTGGCCGAGCCAGTGGGTCCAGCAGGCCATGGGTGCTTTGGCCAGAGAGATAGCAGGGGCTTTGGGGTATTCTCAGAGCGGGGAATCAGGCAGCGGAGGCAGGGCCTTCTTTCTTGAAGGGAGTTCTTACCGGTCTAATCCGGATGAGTTTGTCGGAGATCCGAAGGAGCCACTGAAGGCTGATGAGTGGCTAGAGAAACTGAGTAAGACGTCGAGATGCTGCCATCGAGGATGGAGCATTGAAGGTGACCTTGGCATCCTTCCAGCTGAAGGGAGATGCGGGTCAATGGTGGAAATACGAGAGGCTTCGTGTTGGTTGGTACTTGGGAGACATTTGTGAATCTTTTCAGGAGAGGTTTTTGTCTGCGGCACTAGGGACGAACTGAGAGATCAGTTTAGCCGGCTTAATCAGCAGGGCTTATCTGTGGCCGAGTTTGAGATACCTTTACCAGTTGTCCAGGTGCACCGGAACTGTGGCGTCTGAGGAACGCGTTGCTTGAGTTTGAGCGGAAGTTGAAGGCGGGGCCTCAAGTTGAGAAATTGGTGGTCTTCACATTCGAGAGTATAGACACCTGGTAGATGCAGCTGCTCATGATGAGATTATGATGCAGGAGGAGGATGAGGCAGAGAGCTCCCAAGAGGAGCCAGATGGCCAGGGTGATGGCAGGAGGCAGAGGGGTTCTTACCCAGCAGTCGCAGGGTGGTGTGCTAGATCGATTCCAGTGCCGAGTGCAAGGCTCCGGAGAGGTGGCAGGAGAGTTTACTTTGTTACAACGTGTGGCCAGCTGGGTCACAAGGTTTCAGTTGCCCGTTGAAGGGTGGGGGTAGAGAGCTGCTTCTTCTTCAGCTAGACCGCAGAGTCAGAGTTCGGCAGGGGGCCACCTGTCTTGTTATCAGTGTGGACAGCCGGGCACCTGAAGAGGTTTTGCCCGCCAGTTGAGTGCCACTTCAGGAGCGTCTGGTTCTAGGCAGACGCAGGGTTTTCAGCCAGCTCCAGTCTGTGCAGGCCTCGAGGGCCAATCCGGGAGCTTCGTCATCCCAGTCTGTGCAGCAGTCTTTTGCTCCGAGCAGGTGAGCAGGTAACCAGGGGCCTACGGGACGCGTGTTCTGTTACGCGCCGGATTTAAGTACTGCTCCATCAGTAGTGAAGAGGTACTTTTCTGTTTTGCAACTCGTTGCTCATGTGTTGATAGACACGGGGGCATCTCATTCTTTTGTATCTGCTGCTTTGCATCTGTTTTGGAATTGGAGTTAAGCATGTGTTGGCATCTCCTATTTGTGTTGTATCACCTGTTGGGGGCGAATTGATTTTGAAACACGGATGTAGAGGTTGTGATATAGAGGTCGCCGACCATAGGCTTCCTTTTCCGTTTGTTGTCATGCCCATGAAGGGTTTTGATGTTATTTTGGGTATGGACTGGTTATCGTCATACCGGGCTGTTATCGATTGCTACCTGTAGACGTCCCCGAACGCCCCGGGAGGAACGAGCTCCCGTTCTGTTCATTTGGGGTCACTACAGCTCAGGACTCTCAAAAGTCACGGTTCTAATTCTGAACCAAAGAGTCCAAATCCGGCAAATCGTTTTGAGAAAAAAACAGATTTTTGAAAGAAGTGCCAAACATGGACTGCTTTGCCAGATACAGAGTCGCCACCTAAATATTTTTTAATGGGAAATCTAGGAAACCCTGACTCGGTGCCAAAGGCCACGTGTCCGTCATCACCAAAGTTGCCTCGGCTCGGGAACTTGGGTACGATTGGGGAAGGTCACTTCGTGAGCACCCCCGCTCGCCCGGTCAAAGACCGGCCTTTACTAACCATGATATCTGTTTTTGAAAACATTGTGTGCTCTTATTCCGGTTATTAGCCTAGGTTACTATGTGATGCTCGCAGCATATAAGTATAGACTGGGTCGCCCGAATTGGAACAAAACATTTCATGTTTGTTTGTTTGAAAATGGTTTGATGATGCTACCCGCAGGTAGGCTAAGACGCGGATTTGCCACCCTCAGGTGGGCTTAGTAAACATGATTTTGCCACTATTCTAGTGGGCTTAAAACAAACATTTGATGAATTATTCCAATCCAAGTATCCCAACCTTCACCCACAGGCAATCAGGCAGATATATCACATAAGCAATTAGCCTCATGGCAAGCATGCTATCATGGCAATCATTCACACACATGCGAAGATGCTAAAGCATAAAACTTACCGGGTACTCCAAGCCAAAACAGAAGTTACATTAGAAATCATGCATGATGCTAAGTATACAGAAATGCCTAATGCAACGCATGCAAAAATGCAACTATAGCAGGCTCGGCTATTCTAAACATGGTATATGGAATGCTACAACTATCATGTATTCAATTTGGAATTGAAAGTACAATGCAGTTAGTATGGTGCGCCGAGCCCGGTGCATGCAATACAGATGAATGAAATGCAAACATGCTATCATACTGTATGCTAATTAAAATATGCCCTAATCTAACCATCATAAGCAGATAAATAAAAGGGAGAAAGACGTGGGGTTGGAAGACATACATCACACTCACGCACACTTATTACAGTTATGGCCCTCGCGCAGAGGGTCCGAATAAATAATACAGGCCCAAATGAAAGAATATTACAGACCCGAATATATATTACAGATTCCTAATTAATTAACAAATTAACTAAGAAAGCTGATAAAAAAAACTGGCGTGCAAGCCAGGGACTATCTTGCTTCTGATGGATGATGCATGTCCGGGCTGTCTCGCGCGGAAATCCACCGGGATGCCCCAATTAGCCTCTGTTTGGTAGTTTTTCTCGAAATGCGTGCCAAGTCCCGGAAAGTGGCTGATCCTTTATTTGCTGCAACAGAGAGCAGGAAAGGGGCATAGCAATGTATTTCACAAATATATGCATGTCTCGATCCTCGTGCCACCAATCACGCATACCGAGGCATGATGGCCGAGGAGTCGAAATGCACAACTCAATATAGGATGAATGCACATGAAAATACAGCTAAAACCTAACTCCATCATGGGTAATCCGGAGTGTCGGTGACTGGGGAATTGAGACACATTCCGTCACTCGGAGTACGAAATGTACCTCGTTTCCCGTGCCCGGGCTAACTCCTATCCCGAACACGATGCAATATGCATGATATGCATGAAATGCAACTAAGATACAGTCCTAACATATATAATGCTATGAAAATGAGATGCCTCGAAATGCGTGCATGCGGGCACGCGAACCGAGGAAGTGTATGAGAAATGCAGATGATGTGGAAATGTGATACAGAATGCAAGGTGACGATGTGCCTCGAAATGCGTGCCCACAGGCACGCAAACCGAGGTAATGTAGATATGAAAATGAAGTGCCTCGAAATACGTGCACACGGGCACGTAAACCGAGGCAATGCGGATGTGAAAATGAGGTGCCTCGAAATACGTGCACACGGGCACGCAAACCGAGGCGATACAGATATGAAAATGAGGTGCCTCGAAATACGTGCACACGGGCACGCAAACCGAGGCGATACGGATATGAAAATGAGGTACCTCGAAATACGTGCACACGGGCACGCAAACCGAGGCGATACGGATATGAAAATGAAGTGCCTTGAAATACGTACACACGGGCACGCAAACCGAAGCGATGCAGATATGAAAATGGAGTGCCTCGAAATACGTGCACACGGGCACGCAAACCGAGGCAATGCAGATATGGAAATGGAGTGCTTCGAAGTGCGTGCACACGGGCACGCAAACCGAGGCAATGCGAAATGCGATACGAATGACATGAAAATGACAAGTGGACTTATACCAACATGAGAGAGCCTCAGCCGCACTCACATCGGATGCCGATGGCAGAAAATGGAGTGCCTCGAAATGCGTGCACTCGGGCACGCAAATCGAGGCGATGCAAAATGTGATGAAACATGGAAATGACAAGTGGACTTATACCAATCATGAGAGAGCCTCAGCCGCACTCACATCGGATGCCGATGGCAGAAAATGGAGTGCCTCGAAATGCGTGCACTCGGGCACGCAAACCGAGGCAATGCAAAAGTGATGCAAATGACATGAAAATGACAAGTGGACTTATACCAATCATGAGAGAGCCTCAGCCGCACTCACATCGGATGCCGATGGCAGAAAATGGAGTGCCTCGAAATGCGTGCACTCGGGCACGCAAACCGAGGCAATGCAAAAGTGATGCAAATGACATGGAAAGATGCGCAAGCATGTTAATGGGATTTCAGCAACAAAATAAGGGGAAAACAGTCCAGAAATGAAGCGAAATGATACCGAATGCAAGGAAATGTCCCGAAATGCAACACTAGGCACCCGGAATGGCCTACAGCTATGCCAAACATGCATAATACGGACATGCAATGCAAAGACAGAAGCTAGACAGTCCCAAAAAATGCACTTTCACAGTTATAAACAAGGCCAAACAGCAAGCATAGATATGGCAAAAATGGCATGCAAGAATACGGTATTTTCAAGGGGTAATGAAGCAAGTGATATAAACAAAACCCAAACTGAAAAACTTCCTTCTACAACACTGAAGAGGGACCAAAAATATGAACATTTACAGTATATGGCCGACCTCAAATCAGTGTACAAACATGGTAGAAATATGATGCAAAATTAGGCTCAAAATGGCTACAACATGAAGTATACTAAATAATCACCAAACAGCCTAATACCCTTAACAAAATGTGTAGAATGGACCAAAATAAGCACTTTTCAAGAACTGTAAAATGGCCAAAAACAAAAGCATGATAGGTTAACTAAACATGCAAGATTGGGGAATAAAAGGGAGACATAACATGAAGTGACCTAGGGGGACCCCAAACCATGAAATGACCTAAATGAAACATGAAGTATGGACCAAAATAAGAACTTTTCCAGAACTGTAAAATGGCCAAAATCAAAAGCATGATAGGCTACCATTGCATGCAAGATTGGGGAATAAAAGATGGATATAACTACAAGTGATACATGGAGACCCCAAACAAAGTTGAGCCCTTCTCCAATGTTGTAGAGGGGCTCAAAATAAGCCCAACATCAGTTTACGACATGCTCGAAAATAAATTGCTCATGGGCCAAAAATAGCATGCAAAATCATGACATACAAGATGATCAATGAAGCAAGTATATTATGGAGGGCTCAAACAAGGTTGAGCCCTTAATGAGAAGTGAAGATGAACTCAAAATATGGCCCTTTTCAGTTAGGGCCGAAGCTTGAAACCAAATAGAAATGAGGCTTAGAAATAGATCAAAGAAAAGGGTCAAAAGGATCAAAGTGAAACTTACCCTTGAAGATCCAAACTTTTGTTGCTTCTTAGGTTGATTTGGAGCTTCTTTAGCCTTCAAGAATCCTTCCTTGTTGCTGGAGAGGAGATGGTGATGGTAGAGCTTGGTGGTGTAGAAGGATTGATGGTTATGGAGTTAGGGTTTTTTGAAGAATTGAGAGAGAAGATGATGGAGATGGCAATGGAGTCTTGGAGATGAAATTTTTCAACCCTCATGAAGAAGGCCCTCAGCTGGTTATAAGGGCAAGAAAGGGGTGTAAAAGGGGGGTGAATTGGAGAGGAAAACTCTCTCCGGAAATATCCCCCGGATACATAAAATATCTGGGGGATATTGCCTAACAGCTGGAAAGTCCACAGTGCAAGGAAGCTGGCCGGCCTGGCACCTTTGTTGCAGGTGGCCGGCCGGCCACACCCCCTAGCCGGCCGGCTAGGGGTCAAAAGGGTCAATCACATTTTCTGGCCGGCCAGGTATGGGGGAGGTACCCCTCTGTGTGCTCAACACAACCCTGTAATTGAAAGTTGGAGAAAGTGTGGCTAAGGGGTTCAACATTGGCTTGGAAAGAGGGGGTCAAAAGGGTCAATTGGCTTTAATGGCCGGCCACCAACTTTTAGGAGCCTCTGATGTGTGTAGATCACAGATATGTGGTTGAAATTTGGAGAAAATGGGCCCAAGTGGTTCAACATTGCAATGGAAGAGAGGGGCAAAAAAGTAATTTTACAATTACTGGCCGGCCATGCTTTTTTAGGGGCCTCCCAAGTGTGTAGATCACAAATATGTGGTTGAAAGTTGGCAACACTAACCCTAGGGTGTTCAACATTGGCCCGGAAGTTGGAAAAACGGGCTCCGGGAGGCTCCGGAGGAGAGATAGCTGATTCCTGCAACAATTACTAGCCTCCCACCCTTCAGTGACCTTCCTTGTGATAAAACAGAGGTACCTGCCAAAATTGAGCAAAAACCGATGTAAAACGAATGCTCGGGGGCCAAAACACGCATTTCGAGGTCCCGAAAAAGGGCTGTTAAGCAACGAAAATGGCATTCGACACCGAAGTGGGTTTCTGAGACCCCAGTGTCCCTCAAAAGGGAGCAAATAGGTAGTATGCCAAAAACCGGAGTAAACGGAGATGATTAGGCGGTCCCGAACTGAGGCACACGGCCTGACGGCTCCGAAAACCGGGAACCGGACTCCGAAATGGGCAAAATGGCCTACGACCACAAAATGTAGCCTACGGACATTGAGAGATGGTCTACGGGACCTCTCCCTCCCCTCAGGAAAAGAAACAGAGAAAACCGAGTCTGGTTCGCAAACCGAGACAAGGCACAGAAAAGGGTTCGGAAGTCCGGAGGCAGGGCTCACGGCCGCGACTCTGAAACTTCTGAACGAGCACACTATGCAACATCACCAAGCGCTCAATCGGTGACGTCTGAGTCTTAAGGTCGGTCAAAAATGGGGTGTCTACACTACCGCCAGAGGGTTACGTTATGTACCTTGAGCGGGGAGTGGTTCCATTTGTTGGGAGACCGGGTTGGTAGTGTTTTGCCACCGGGGTATGATTCGCGAAAGCATAGTGAGCTTAGTAGTCTACTTGCCAGCTTTGAGAGTGGTGAGAGTGGTGAGACCCCCAGAGACGACCCATTTTTGACAAGGCCGAAGACTTAGACAAACATACAAGATAACACAGATGTGCCCGCAGGCAGGGGCGAGATGCAAAACGAATGCAAGAAGACTGAAGATTTTGATAATTGGACTTATACGCTACGCGAAGCCGGTGTAGAGTGGACTTATACGCAAAGCGAAGCCAAAATTTCAGAGTGGACTTATACGCACAGCGAAGCCAAAATTTCAGAGTGGACTTATACGCAAGGCGAAGCCAAAATTTTCAGAGTGGACTTATACGCTACGCGAAGCCAGAATTTTCAGAGTGGACTTATACGCTACGTGAAGCCAAAATTTTCAGAGTGGACTTATACGCTACGCGAAGCCAAAATTTTCAGAGTGGACTTATACGCTACGCGAAGCCAAAATTTTCAGAGTGGACTTATACGCTACGCGAAGCCAAAATTTCAGAGTGGACTTATACGCTACGCGAAGCCAAAATTTTCAGAGTGGACTTATACGCTACGCGAAGCCAAAATTTTCAGAGTTTTGATGTGCCCGCAGGCAGGGGCAAAATGCAAAATGATTTTGATAATTGGACTTACACGCTTCGCGATGCCGGAAAAAGGTGGATGTGCCCGCAGGCGGGGGTAAAATGCGACTGAAAGGGAAAGAAGCCGAGGGCAACTTGATGATCATGCAAATGCAGCATGCTGTAATGAAGCAAGTATTCGCAAATATATGCAACAATTTTAAGCAAGAATGTAAAGCAACAACTATATTTCATGCAGTTTAAGAATGCGAAGAATTATTCAATTCTCGCCACGTCTCACACGGAGAAGATACAATACCTGTACGATTCGTCTGGTCGCACCAGCCTCAAATGAACCATACATACAATATCGTGCCTGAAAAAAGAGAGAAATTGCAACAAGCACAATATGCTAACAACCTATGTTCAACGTTATTCAAAAGTTTGGCACACGCAGTGCCGATGAGTGAACGCATGATGATGCGAGAGAAATGTGCGTAACAACGCAAGCTCTGCCACAGAGGTACGGTAATATCAAGAAACGTGCACCACAATGCAAGTATATTCAACAGAATGCAAGTTACGCGCATGACAGTGCAAAACGAACGCAAACCAAAGCACCCGTTTGTCACGGAAGAACGAGCACGAAAACGCGCATTTCGGCGAAGGCAACTCGATCACAACCTCTGATTCGCTTCTAGGAAGGACCACGACACATTCGCAAAGGATACACTTCGATTCCGATGGATGATGATGAGACACAAGTCAGAACTTGAAACTGGAGTTCCGGCAGAGCGATTTCGCGACCGGAAGTGTACTTTTCTTGGATTTTTTTAGGTCCCGGGAACTCCGATCTTCCTCAAAATTTGCAGGGAGCTAGATGAGCATGTGGGGAGCATGGCCGGCCGTTTATCCTCCCAAGGGGGGGTGGCCAACCACTTTTTCAGGGGCATTTTGGTCATTTTCCCTCCCTTTTGCATGCCTTTTCAACCAAGGCTTGAAGTCTATAAGTAGCAGCCGAACCTCCCCATTCTTCTTGCCTCTTTCAACTCTTTCCTTCCTAGATTTGAGTTTCGCGTGCGCTTTCCAACGTCCCGCGCAAATTGTTTTCGCAAAAACATTCAGTTTTAAGCATTTTGGAGCAATTAAATTCCGGCTTCAGAGCTTCTTTTCGCATTTCCGCCACTTGAAGTAAGTTTGTCTCAATATTTGGAATACTTTCTCGGGAGTTGACTTTTGTTGACTTTTTTTCAATTTTGGCTCATTTTGCTCGTCTTTGCTTCTTTTGCAGATCTTTTGACGATGGCAGGCGACCCTTCTCATAGTGGAGGTTTTCCGGGTGCCGGGGGCGATTTTGATCCTATGACTCTACCCCCGAGGGTCCGGCCTTTCATTCCCGAGAGGTACCGTCCGCGGGCACACAACCTCCCGCGCGCTGTTTTCCGTCACTTCACCAGTTTTGACGGGGGAGCACCCGGGGATCTGCTTCTCAGGGAGCCGGAGCAGCATCTTTCTCATGAGGCCCGAGAGGTATTTACTTCATCTCCTGCATTTTTCGAGTCTTCCGTGCCTTTGCCATGCTTTGACTCGCAGTTTAGCCCATGACATAGTATTTCACTGATATCTTGAGCATGTAGTTTAAACATTCGAATTACTGAGCACCCGGTTTCAACAATTAATTGCGAACACACAGCCCAAATTAGAACGCACGGCTCAATCACTGAATTTTCTGAATACACAGCTCAGATTAGAACACACGGCTCAAACACTGCACTTTCTGCATACACAGCCCAGATTAGAACACACGGCTCAAACACTGCACTTTCTGCACACACAGCTCAGATTAGAACACACGGCTCAAACACTGCACTTTCTGCACACACAGCCCAGATTAGAACACACGGCTCAAACACTGCACTTTCTGAACACACGGCCCAGATTAGAACACACGGCTCAAACACTGCACTTTCTGAACACACGGCCCATTCATTTCATCGGCACACAGCCCATTCATTTCATCGGCACACAGCCCATTCATTATTGACACAAGTCCATTCATTTTGAATGCAGGGCGGTTCCCGCAGTGTGCGCGGGTACGGCTCCACCATTGCGCGGGACTGGTACGCCGAGCTCCCGGAGGCTGTCCGAGGCTTAGTGGATTCGGCGGGGTTTGGACCCTTCTGCATCGGGTTGTCCCGTTGCCCTGCCCGGAGGACATTGATGGCAGCTTTGGTAGAGAGGTGGTGGGACACCACCAATTCCTTTCATTTTTCTGCCACTGGGGATATGACCATGACCCCTTTTGATTTTGCGGTATTGACCGGCTTAGATGTCGGAGGTTGGTCCATCCCTTATGATGAGGATATGGGCGAGTGGGAGGACGCCTGGATGCATCTGCTGGGGGCTCACCCGCCCGTTGATAGGGTCTCAGGGAGGGTCAGATATACTTGGTTCTCATCCCATTTTCGGCGGGCAGAGATGGTGCCGGAGACTCCCGTGGAGATAGAGCAGTATGCCCGCGGTTTCCTGATGTTCCTCTTTGGGACTACCCTGTTCGCCGACAGAGGGAACACCGTCGGGCTATATTTGTTGAGCGCCCTAGTCGACCTATCACAGGTCCATCAGTATGACTGGGGTGGCGCCGGCCTGGCTACCCTCTATTTTTACATGAGCGCGACCTCCCGCGGGCGGGGCGATTTGCTTGGGGGCTACTGGAGAGCTTGGGAGGTACTTTCTGTCCCCTTGATTTACATTTCTGCTTTTCATTATTTGCACACTGCACACACGGCGCACCTTTACAGTCTGTATTTTGCTCTCAGCATCCCACACTTACATTCTGCACTGCTTTTCTCAGCTATGGGTTTATGTGTATTTCCCATCATTAGCCCCGGAGCTGGAGGTGGTGGGGATTCCCGTGACCCCGTATTCTTTGATATTCGAGGGCCCATACCGGCCGAGGCCTCGAGAGACCCTCCTCCGCCTGCGCCAGTACTTTGACACTGTGCGCCATTCAGAGGTACCTCAGAACTTTCAGTCCTTTTCATTTTCATCTTTGATCTGCTCTGTACGTTCTGATTTCTGATCGGTTTATGCATTCATCATCTGCAGATCACATGGCAGCCCTGGGCGCCCCTGGGTGATGAGGTCCGAGTTCAGTACACCGGAGCATCAGGCATCTCCCAGTACAGGGTCCTGCTTGAAGGGCCAGTGGGCAGAGCATGGTTTTTGGGGGAGCGCTTTCTGCGTCAGGTATGGGGGTACCTCTCTCAGGATATTCCCGCAGTACCTCCAGCCAGTATGCGGACTGCCGACAGGCTCTCTTACTCAGAGGTAGTCGGTGCCATGCTGGGCACTGAAGCTTTGCTATACGTTGAGGAGGGGGACTACGCCACCTACCGTCACGTATACTTGATGCCCCCATTGACAGAAGCTCGTATCCCGATGATGAGGCCTGCCGGTATGTCATCCTCGGGTCAGGCTCGGGCTCGGGCTGCAGACATCCCTTCTTCCAGCGGGGCTGGTACTTCTAGAGGTGGGAGTCGACCGTTTCCTCCAGCTCCGTCAGTTCATCCTCATGTCGGATGGCCAGACATGCCTTCCGAGTTGATGGCGTGGCAGTATGGGACTACTTGCCCGATGCCGATTCCACTAGAGCCTCCGATGCCCAGTGATCGATATGCCGTTGATCCGGACTCACCACCGGTATGCTCCACTTTTCCATTCAATCATTCAGATGTTTAAACACTCTTCTGTTTATTGATGATTATGACTTCATTTTTGCAGCCATCGCGAGGGTACATAGAGGGGATGGTTGATCTGGTGGCCACACTCGAGGGCATGGTCCTGCGCAGGGAGGCACAGTTATCTGTCGCGGGCATCCAGGTACCCTTCAGTTTTCTGGCATTTATCATACTTCTGATGACATGCTGATTTCTACTGCATTGATAGACTGTCTGTGTAGAGCACATCTGACACACACCCCACTTGGACACTGTATTTATATGCGCCCACTTCATATAGCCTTTGCTTGTATCTGCACCTGATGTAAATATTTGGACTGATGCATTTGAATTGAATTCTTTGTTTTCAGATGCCTTCATGGTCAGGCCAGCCGCAGACCAGGCCATCTGGGCCTCCTTGGGGAGCTGGGCCATCTGGGCCTTTTCAGGGGGCGGGGTCATCCCGAGGAGCTGGGCCATCCAGGCCTTTTCGAGGAGCTCGAGGGGGGTCCGCTCGCAGACGCAGGGCTCACGTTGCGGAGGTGGAGCCTGAGGAGGAGGAGGAGGAGGCCACAGAGCGTCAGTCCGAGACATCTGCCGGAGAGGAGGATGCGGCTGAGGGGGATACTGCGGGTGACGGCGCTGACTCCGACAATGATGATGCTGTGGAGATTATCCCGCAGAAGAGGATGAGGAGTGCTTCTCGTTCCCGCTCTCGAGGACTCTGATGTTGCTATTTCCTGCTTTATTTTTCTTTTTTGCTAGTAGTTTATAGCGCTTTGCACATTGTTAGGCAGTTTTATTTTTTGTAAAACTTGTACCTTTGTTTATTGTAAAGCATGATGAAATGAAATAGCTTATGAAAAGGTGTTTGTATTTTGAACTTTTAGCATCATATCGCATCAAATATTTTGCACCAAATGAATTTGAAATGGAAATGTGCATTGTGCAATTACCAAGTCAGGCAGTGAACCGACGCAACTAACTAAGCAACTTAACTTACTAAGATATAACAGAATCTTTAGCAAGTTTACAACTCGATAAGCAAAATGCAACAATGCAAATAAACAAGACTTTAACAAAAATTGCTTAAACAGAGAGCAATGACTCAAAAAAAAACATAAAACGCGTCCGCTCGACAAACAACTCGATAAGCAAAACAACAACTCGATAAAGAAAAACTGAACGACAACAAGGTGTACTTCGGACGATCTGGGCATCGGAACGCATCCGGAATGAAGGCCTTTGACTCTTCCGTTGCATGGCAATGCTTGAAACTTTCCTCAAAAGGGTAAAACAGGGCCAATGAGATACACTGCAGCATTGCTGGCCATCCTTAGGAGCCGGCCGGCCATTTTCCTGGAGAGATAGCTGGCCGGCCATTTCTGAAAAAGTAAATGGCTGGCTGGCCAGAAAAGGTGGCCGGCCGGCCACTCAGTCCTGCAGCCTCCAGATTTTTGACACGTGTCCCCGTGAATAGTGTTTTTCCTTCTATAAAAGCCTCAACTTTGGGAGTATTCATTTCATCTTAATTCTAGACAAAGATGGAGGCGTTTCTCACAGAAAATCTCATACTTTGGATCTCTTCCTTGGATGGCTCGGAAAAGCTGAATTTCCGGGGTTTCGGCTTGAATGCACTATTCACGCTGAGCCGCACTCCGCTACATCTCTCTTTTCTCCATGCCGCGGCGAGGTTTTGGAATCCAGTGACGCATGTTTTTAGCTTCGGCGGCCAAGAGGTGTGTCCCACTTTTGAAGATTTTCAGGTTTTGATGGAGTCTGAAGGCTCTGAAGTGATCTTGCCCCAGTCTCGCTTTGGTCATGCCCAAGCTTTAGGGCGGATGTGTGGGCTCACGGCGCATGACGCTCAATCTCTGATCTGCAATGGGGAACTTGACATCCTCGGTTTGATTCAACGTTTCTCCGGTGCCGGTGATCGCAACAACCATCACTGGCAAGGTTTTCGGCAACACGCCCTTTGCTTATGTTTGTTGTCTCATTTTCTGCTTTCCTCGGGTTTTGGCGGAGCTAGCATTCGCCTGATTGAGGTTGCTCAAGGCTTGAGAGAAGGAAAGAGCTGTATTGCCATGACCTTGGCTGAGACGCTGATGGGCTTGGATGCTTTTCATCGCCGGGAGACGACTAGATTTGCCGGGAGTCCACTACTGCTACAGGTAATGTTCCCCACCCATTCTCACATATATATTTGCTCACATCACTCGGCCCTCAGGCTCGGTTTTTCTCACAAAACCCTGGTCTTACTTTTCCCTCATCGCACATCTCTCTATTCTTTACTCTCTCATTTTCCATCCCTCCCCTAGGTATGGTTAATGGATAAGTTGCAGGTTGTGGACTCTTGCCCGGCCTATTCAGCTCGAGGCTACTTCTTTCGGCAGCGCCTAGTCAATGCCCTTGACGAAAGGTGGTGGTTCGATTGGATGTGCAATTTGTCCGCAGGCAGCATTGCTTGGCGTTGTCCTTGGCTCAATCTCCCAGTGATGAGCTACAGTATGTCCCGGCTGGTTGGGATCCAGCTAGTTGGTCTCACCCACTGTGTATTTTATTTTCCGTTCCGGTTCTTGCGCCAGTTTGGTCATGATCAGATTTGCCCGCCAGAGGGGATTGAGTACCCGGCTGCTTTTCCGATCCGAGGCGCACAACTTGCGCGATATGCCACGGCATGGAGGACTAGAGAGCTCCTGGCCCCTGCCCCTACTTTCAGTTGCGCTCTGTCTGACGAGTGCTTGGACTGGCTCAATGAGGAAGCACAGATTGGGCCCAGCTTGGCGTCAGATGCTTCGACCAGCTCTGGGAGGGGGCGCAGAGACACTTGACTCGACTATGCCCCAGATTTATTTGCTTTATTAGGACTTTCAAGTTTTCTTTATGATTGTAATAAAAAAAAAAGCAGCTTTGATTGTATGCAAGAGTAGGAGAACTCTGTTTTGAAATCAATGAAATTGAAGTTTGTGGTACTGAAAATTTTCCGCTTTTGGTCCAAAAATGGTCTAAGTTGTAAAAAGGTTAATTTGAACAAAATCAACTTTTACTAAAACTTTTCGAAACCGTTTTCGATATGGATCAAAATTGGACACGCCCAAGATCTGTCACCGAGATGTACAACCCCAGATCCTCGCAACTGGAAAGTTGCCCCTAGTTTGAAGAGCACCGCGGCACTGCCTGGCAACGGAAAGTTGCCCCTAGTCTGAAATAGCACTGTACCGGAGATCGCGATAAATGCTGATGGAAAAAGATGACTGAGATGATCAAAATGGACAACGTTGATCGGGGAAGAGTTTATGGCTGAACTTCAAGATGAAGTTGCCTACGTATCCCGAAGATGGGAATCAAGCCTTACGTAGTTCAGGCTTAGGTTCGCTCGGGTATTTTCACTCTCCTTTTACGCTCTAACTTTTGCCAAGGCCGCCCTTTGCGGGTTTTCAACCTTGCGAGCTCAGTTTTTATATTTTCTAATTTTTTGTGCTCTAACTTTTGCCTAGGTCGCCCTTTGCGGGTTTTCGGCCTAGCGAGCCTCTCAAGGGTAATATTTCTTCAACTTGTCCATATTGATCGGTTGTGAAAACTCCAAACCATCTAGATCCATCAGAACCACAGCTCCACCTGACCAGATAGCTTTGATGATGTAGGGACCAGTCCAATTAGGTCTGAACTTGCCCCTCGGGTCATGGATGGGAGCTCGGTTGTCTTTGAGCACTAGATCCCCTTCCTTTAGATTCCTGGACTTAACTTTCTTGTTGAAAGCCCGGGCAATTCTGCGCTGATAACCTTGAACATGATACAGTGCTTTCAGTCTTCTTTCATCAAAGAGCATGAGTTCCTCAAATCTGCTCTGCTGCCAGTCTGCTTCATCTATTTGGCACTCAGCCAATACTCGTAACGACGGAACCTCAATCTCAATAGGTAGAACGGCCTCCATTCCGTAGACTAACGAATATGGAGTAGCCCCAGTAGAAGTTCTGATTGAAGTTCTGTAGCCCCACAAAGCAAATGGCAGCTTGTCCGGCCAATCCCGATAGGTTTCCACCATCTTCTGTAGTATATGCTTGATATTCTTGTTGGCGGCCTCGACTGCCCCATTGGTTTGCGGCCGGTACGTAGATGACTTGTGAAAAGCCACGTTGTATTTTTCCAACAAGTCTATCACTTCCTTCTTGAAGTGGGAACCATTATCTGAGATGATCTCGTTTGGGACCCCGTAGCGACAGATGATGTTGTTTCTGATAAACTTTGCGACGTGTGACGCCTTCAACACCGCATATGACTGGGCCTCGACCCACTTTGTAAAATAGTCTATCGCTACTAGAATGAACTCATGCCCGTTTGACCCCTTCGGAGTGACAGCCCCGATCACATCGATTCCCCAGACTGAAAACGGCCACGGTGAAGTCATATTGTACAATTTTGACGGCGGGATATTCATACGATTTGCATGAATCTGACATTTGTGGCATCGCCGAACAAAACTAATACAATCCTCTTCCATGGTTGACCAGTAGTAGCCCTGCCTGAGGATCTTCCTGGCCAGCATTACTCCGTTCATATGCGCACCGCATTCTCCTCCATGGATGGCCTCCATCAGGCGCTTTGACTCTTCCGTTTCTACACACAGCTTGTGCATTCCCAGATGGCCTCTCTTATACAGTTTACCCCCGCAGATGATGAACTGGACGGCCATTCTTCTAATTGCCCTCTTATCCTTGGCATTTACCCCTGGCGGATATGCTTCCTTTTCTAAGAAATTCCAGATGTCGTAATACCAGGGGTTGTCATCTTGAACCTCATCTATGGCGGAAATTGACTCGTATGCTGGCACAAACTTCTGGTCAATAATGACTGGACGCATCCGGACTCCGGACGGGATGTCTATCATAGAAGATAGAGTTGCTAATGAATCTGCAAACCTGTTGTTCTCTCTTACGAGGTGGGTGAAATTTAGCTTCTCAAACCGAGGAATTAACAAATCCAAGGTTTGGTGGTAGATTATCATCCTTTCCTCCTTGACCTTCCAGTCCCCATTTGCTTGAGACACAACAAGGTTTGAATCCCCGATGACGTCCAACCGTCTTGCCCCTAGTTCTAGGGCTGCTTCCAGACCAGCAATACATGCCTCGTATTCAGCTTCATTGTTCGAGACTTTGAATCGGAGTTTGAAGGCTAGAGGGATACGGGAATTGTCGGGTGCTATCAGCAACACTCCTATCCCATACCCGTACTGATTTGACGCTCCGTCAAAGTACATCGTCCAATACTCGTCGTCGACGTGCAAAATGGCTTCATCTGGGAATAGGTATTCAACTGCTTCACCCCCTTCCACTGGATGATCGTCGTCGATGTGCAAAATGGCTTCATCTGGGAATGAGTACTCAACTGCTTCACCTTCCTCCACTGGATGGTCGGCCAAGAACTCTGCCACTGCTCTTCCTTTAACTGACTTGCGTGTCACATATTTTAGATCAAATTCGGAGAGCAACAGCAGCCAACGAGCTAGCCTACCCGTAAGTGCTGGTTTCTCGAAAAGGTATTTGATGGGATCTAGTTGTGAAACCAACATTACGGAGTGAGCTAACAGGTAGTGCCGCAGCTTCCTGGTAGCCCATACCAGAGCTAAGCAAGCCTTCTCAAGTGGAGTGTAGCGGGTCTCATAATCCAGCATTTTCTTGCTCAGATAATAGATTGCCCTCTCCACCTTATCGTCTGATTCTTGAGCGAGCATACAGCCCATTGTGGTCTCGGTCACGGAGAGGTACAATATCAACGGTTTCCCCGGTTCTGGCGGCGACAACACGGGTGGGTTCTGCAAGTACTGCTTGATTTGCTCAAAAGCTGCTTGACATCGGCCGTCCCATTGGAACTTCTTGCCTTTTTTCAGGAGACCAAACAGTGGTTCACAAGTCAAGGTTAATTTTGAGATAAACCGTCTTATGAATTGCACTTTACCCAGAAAGCCTCGCACCTCCTTTTCAGTCCTTGGTGGTGGCATTTCTGAGATGGCCTTAATCTTTGAAGGGTCGACCTCGATGCCCCTTTGCGTAATCAGAAACCCCAACATTTTTCCCGCTGTGACACCAAAAGTGCATTTCTGAGGGTTTAGCCGCAACCGAAATTCCCTGATCCTTTGGAAGAACTTCTGCAAGGCGGTGTAGTGGCCCTCTCTTTCCTTGGACTTGACTATCATGTCGTCCACGTACACCTCAACCTCTTTGTGGATCATGTCGTGTAATATCGTGGTCGCGGCCCGTTGATAAGTAGCTCCAGCGTTCTTCAACCCAAACGGCATTACTCGGTAGCAGTATGTCCCCCACGGAGTGGTGAATGCAGTCTTTTCTCTGTCTTCGGGTGCCATCATTATCTGGTTGTACCCGGAGAAGCCATCCATGAACGAAAGTAAGGCATGCCCTGCCGTGAAGTCCACTAACTCATCAATATGCGGCAAGGGAAAGTCGTCCTTCGGACTGGCTCTGTTTAAATCCCTGAAATCCACGCATACTCGGACCCTGCCATCCTTCTTTGGCACTGGGACGATGTTGGCCAACCATGTTGGGTATTCGGATACCTGCAGGAAGCCTGCGTCAATCTGCTTGGTGACCTCCTCCTTAATCTTGAGAGCCCAATCAGGGCGGATCCTTCTGAGTTTTTGCTTGACTGGTCGGGCCTCGGGGTCAAGGGGGATCCGGTGCTGTACAATCTCAGGATCGATCCCAGGCATGTCTTCGTAGGACCACGCGAAAACATCTTTGAAATCTTTTAGTAAAGCGACTAAGCGCTCGCGTTCCTCCGAAGACAGCGTGGACCCGATCTGGACCAGCCGCGGGTCCTCCTCAGTACCAATGTTCACGGTAATGATTTCATCAGTTAATGGTTTAACAAACCTCTCCTGCTCTTGCTCAATTAAGCGTTGCAAAACCGGAGGAATTTCTTCCTCGTGGTTTTCAACAAAATTTTGAAAGTCAGAATTTATGCAATAAATTAAGGGCACAGAAAAGTACTCAGAAACCACAGTTGCCTGATTCTCATTAAATTCTTCCGAATCGTCCGAAAGATCGGTTACAACAGACTCAAAAGAAAATGAAAAAGACGACTTAGACAGGACTGTGGTATCTGGGTTATGACCCCCAGAATTACCGGACTCAAACTCAGTCGAGCTGGAATCTGATTCTGACTCACAAGATTCGGTAGAATCAGATTCCGGCTCACTACCAGACCCGAAACTGCTAGATAAAAAGCCTTCTTCATACTGCCAGATGAGAGAAGGTGCGATAGATGCATCCAAGATCGGCGCTGGAAAGCCCGTAGCTATTTCATCTCCAATCACAGAAACCGAAGAGTTATCCCCCAAGCACTCTTGGTCGATCGGAGGATCTGATAGTAGACTCGCCAGTGCTACCCCCATTTCAAGCTCTGTGCTCTCAAGATCCACTGCTTCACACTGCTCAACCTCAGTTGGTGGGTCTGTCTGCGCTTCGGCAACGTCATCCCCAGATAGTTGTATGTCGAAGAAGATCTCAAAACCAGGCACGCGCTTCCTCTCCGCGTTGAGCCATGGTTCCGGGAAGCCGCAGAATGGAAAATCTTCCCCCTCCCGGACGAAGCGTCCGTTTAGGGTACCCCAGATGGGCCTGTGCATTAACTCAAATGGCTTCCCGGCCTTCTTTGCCCTGGCTCTTCCGGCCATTTCCTTTCCTTTCCTCACCCAGTCCTCTTTGGTGGGTAGATAACCCAGTCCAAAGGTGTGAGGGTTGTGTGGCACTTCGGTCAATACTGAGACGCCCTTCCGGCCGCTCTTTCCCAATCCCATTCCAGGGGTATGTTTTAGCTTGTTCATGAGGTAGACAGATTGAGCACTGACGTACATTCCCTCATTCACAGCCATAATGTTCTGTACCACTCGAGCCTCAGCCAAAGTGAATCCCGACAAGAACACATCCTCCGTGCCGTGTTCGATTTCCAAAACTGGTGTAGACACTTCCGGCGGTGGATGGATTGACGAGTTCCCAAAAACTATTGCTACCCCTTTCCCGTAGGGGTACTTCAGCATCTGATGTAGAGTGGAAGAGACTGCTTTGACCTGGTGCAACCACGGTCGCCCCAAAAGTAGGTTAAAGGTTGCGGGAACGTCCAAGATATGAAATTCGATGCTGTGTTGTCCTGGACCAACCTTCGTTTGAACTTTAACAGTCCCCATCACTTCTCGGCTAGTGTTGTCATATGCTCTGATTACTTGGGTGGTTGGGACGAAGTCCGCGAGTTTCAACCCAATTGCATATGCCGTCCTGGTCGGGCAGACATTAATAGCGGACCCGGTATCAACAAGTACCACCGGTATCCACTTATCTCTACATTCCACAGAAATATAGAGAGGCTTGTTATGACTTGCGCCCTCAGGCGGTAGCTCCTTGTCTGAAAAGGTTAGTGCCGGGGAACCTCCTCCCGGAAAAACCAGCCCAACCAGTTGCTCTGGCGTGGTGTCAATGGAGAGTTTGGACTTATCCATTGCAGATAGGACAGCTTCTCTGTGTACTCGTGAAGCCATAAGCAGTCCCCAGATGGAGATGTCTGCTTGTATCTTCTTTAGCTGTTTCAGCACAGCTTCCTCTTCTATCTGTTTCTCCTTCTGCTTCTCAGCTTCTCTATCTTTCCCGGATGCCTCAGGTTGGTCTAGGTGTGGGGGCTTGAAGTACCGCCCACTTCTTGTCATATGATCCACCTCATCGAGGTACCAAGTCTCATCCGGTTGGCCGCTAGCCCAGTCTTCATCGGTGTGGGCAAGACATAAGTCGTCATCTTCCCACCACATCCCACTGGCAGCCAGCAAACACCTGTCCGGCTCTGGTCCACTTGCACCCGCAGTGTTTTCTGTCCATATGCTCACAGCATTGCCTGTCTTCGTGCACTCGGCACTTTCAGTCCCCTCAGGGCCCTTTTCCTTCCTGGCTCTCTCAGTAGCCTCAGATTTTTCTTGCTCCCGCTGCCTCAGTACAGCTGTTTGTTCGACAATTCCTGTATCCATAATGCCCATGTCTGGAGCGGAATTCTTAACACCGGCGCTCTCCGGCGATACAACTTGACCTTCGGCCGTTCCGGCCACAGATGGTACTTCCGCCCCTGCCGGGCTCTGTTCTGATTGGGTTTCCCCTACTGCATCCGGTTGATCTTCGAGCCATCCCGTGGCCTCCTCTGATCCCTCATAATCATACCAGTTAATCGATGCCTCCCCCAGTTCCTGGTCATCAAGAAGTTGTAGGTTGGCCAAGTCTTCCTCTGTGGCTGTCAGCTCATCTGCCCATAGCTCAGATCCATTCCCCCGGATCATGCATAGTTCTCCTGTCTCTGGCAATTCTACACTTAGCCCAACTCGGCTCGTTGATAGGATGTACTTGCTTGGATCATAAGCTCCCCTGACAAAATTCTGCCCAGTCCCAGACTCAACAATCTTATTTCTTCCCAAAATTTGCCCTGCTCCGTCTTCGACGGTCACCACCACCGGTTCTGTTTGGTCTTTGGAGATGTCCACCATGCACAAGAAATCGGTGCAATCGGGGAGGAACACCTCCGGTTTGGGTAAGTGGGTGGGCGTGATATAGATGCTAGGATCGTATGATGCGACCCCAGTCTGAATACAATTGATTCTTCCGGGAGGAGGGGCTTGGTTATGTGGTGGGAGAGGGTTGGTTGTGACATTGGGTTTTTCAGGGGGCGCAATCACCTGTTTGTCAATAAGATCCTGGATCTCATGACGCAATCTAAAACAACGGTCGGTGTCGTGACCGTGTTATTGGTGGTATGCGCAGTACTTTGACGGGTCGTATGAGGGGGGAAGTGGGTTTGGTAATGGCTTTGGTTCCAGGGGTTTTAAATGATTCTTTCTAATCAGTATTCCCAGAACCTTGGTCAGAGGCATATATAGTGGGGAAAAGGTTCTTTGGTTCCTCGGTTGGAATCTGTTTTGTGTATTGCTTCCGGACGCGCCGGAGAAGGGTGTGACAGTCATAGGCCTTGGAGGGGGAGGGGGAGTGGTGGTGACCATACCAACTTCCGAGGCCCTTGTATTTGCAGCGCCGCTCGGGCCTGCGTTGTTGTTGCGGTTGAAGGTCCTCCTCGGTTGTTCTCTGTCGTGGTCAAACAGACCTTGTTTCATTGCATCTTCGATTTGCACCCCCATATCATGTAAATCCGCAAAAGTAGGAAAGGGGACTACAATCATTCTCTGCATTAATTTCGGGTGGAGATTGCGCACAATCATCCGAATTTGATCCTTGTCAGTAGGCCTTAAAGTCATCGTTGACGCCTTCGCCCTCCATCGGATCACAAAGTCCGAGAAAGATTCCTTAGGCTCTTGCCTTGTCGTTTCAAGATCTCGGGTTGTGATCTCGATCTGTGTATTATACGAATATTGTGTGACAAAGGCCTCGGCCATCTCATCCCAATTTATCTTCACCTCGTCTTGCAATCTTGAGTACCAATGGGAGGCTATACCCGACAGGGTTCGGCCGAATAATGAGAGCTTCTGTGATCGTGTAAGGCCCATTGGCCGCAAGACATCCGCGAACAGTCGGATATGGACCATGGGGTCGCCAGTTCCGTCGAAACGGTCGATTTGTGGCATTTTGAACCTATCGGGGAGTGTTACGGCCTCCTCGGTATATCCATCTTCGATATCCGGCATAGCCTTGACCCCTTGGGATTTCTTGAATAGCTTTTCCAGCTTGCTCAATTTCAGAGCAGTAAGATCCACCTCGACCTCGGTGGGAGAGTCCGGGTGATTGGATGTATGAACCTTGGACAGTTGTGGCGGAAGCGGGGGCGGAGCTGGCCCCGTTGGAAGACTTGTGTCCTCCTGTAAGTTTTGGACATTCGGTATGTTATTCTGGGCATTCGGTGGGGCGTTTTGAACAGTAGGTGCCTGTTCAGGTAACGGAGCCCCTGCCGGAGGAGGGATTTGGTGCGAAGCAGACGCTGTATTCTGTTGTTGCAGTCTGGTAATCAGCTCAGACTGCTGGGCCATGACTGCGGCCTGCTGTTTGGAGAATTCTGTTTGACGGGCGGCATCGTCATGCATCTGTCTCATACTCTCTTGCATTTGGCGCATAAGAGCTTCCATCCCTGATGTATTCTGTTGCTCCATCTGTCTAACCGGTGTGTCTATGTCTGCAGCAGTAATTGAGACCTCAGTCCTATAATCCTCCGACGAAATAACCCGCTGCTCTGACAACCTTTGTTCTGACACACTGCGCCTTTTCGGCTTCCTTCTGGCAACAGGGGGTAGAGAACGGAACACTGGCTGTCCGTCGATTAGATCCTCAGATCGATGGAGTCGACGACCTCGTATCCAAGGTGCTTGGGGAATGCCTGCTGGGTTGGAAGCAATTGCGCTAAAAACTGACCTAGCAAAAGACAAATAAAGCGAAAAGGAAATAAATAAACAGATAATCGGGCAGCATAACAGCTTAAAATAAAATGCAAGACACACAGTCGAGCACAATCAACACGCAGTCGATAAGCTGAATAACACTGTCCTCAAACACTGATTACCATCCCTGTATCACTGTCCCCTGAACAGAATCTGATATCTGCAGATAACTCGTTCTCAAACACTGGTTGATGCCCGCAGGCCTGATACCTATACTCATGTACTGAACTGATGTACCGAACTGATGCCCACAGGCCTGATGCTGACAATACTGATGCCCGCAGGCCTGATGCCCAAACTTATACACTGATACATGCATTCCTGTAGGGACACACCCTAAAGCACATAACAGATAAGTGAGAGGCCAAAACACCCTATGTTGGGGTAGGGTTTCCCTGTCCTATTTGTGTCAGGAGCTAGGGTTTCACTATGCACACACGGTTTCAAACAACCTATAAACGGGTAAGCAACCTGTCCTAATTTGGAATGGTCACTAGATCCGAATATGCACTAGGTCGAATGGTCAAAGAGGGTGCCCCGGTAAAACCGGGGTTTGTGTGTCCCATACTGGCAGAGCCCACAACCGGTCAGCCTTATGGTCATGCCTTGACAAGACAAGCTCCGGCAAACCGTTCAGGAATAGCAGATGGCAAACACGGTGTCCTAGGCGCACCAATGCAAATGCAATGCAAGAGAAACACAAGTGTGTCAAAACAGATATCATGAGTTCGAGTCAAGTTCTCTAAATCCCCAGCAGAGTCGCCAGAAACGTGACAAGCCCCGCGGGGGACCTCGCTACAGCTCGGACTCTCTTTAGTACGGTTCTAATCTGAACCAAAGAGTCCAAATCCGGCAAATCGTTTTGAGAAAACAGATTTTTGAAAGAAGTGCCAAACATGGACTGCTTTGCCAGATACAGAGTCGCCACCTAAATATTTTTTTGGGAATTTAGGAAACCCTGACTCGGTGCCAAAGGCCACGTGTCCGTATCACCAAAGTTGCCTCGGCTCGGGAACTTGGGTACGATTGGGGAAGGTCACTTCGTGAGCACCCCCGCTCGCCGGTCATAGACCGGCCTCTACTAACCATGATATCATTTTTTGAAAACATTGTATGTCTTATTCCGGTTATTAGCCTAGGTTACTATGTGATCGCTCCAGCATAAATATAGACCGTCGCCGAATTGGAACAAAACATTTCATGTTTGTTTTTGAAAATGGTTTGCTACCCGCAGGTAGGCTTAAACGCATTTTGCCACCCGGTGGGCTTAGAAAAACATGATTTTGCACTT
>NW_021026566.1:12028-75264 GCF_004153795.1 Camellia sinensis
CGTTGTTCACTTTGTGTATCTATCACGTGTTCATTTTGTGTATCTATCACACGTTCGCTTTGTGTATCTACCACACGCTCACTTTGTGTATCTATTACACGTTCGCTTTGTGTATCTATCACACGTTCGCTTTGTGTATCTACCACACGCTCACTTTGTGTCTCTATCACACGCTCACTTTGTGTATCTATCACACGTTCACTTCATGTATCTATCGCACGCTCATTTTGTGTATCTATCACACGTTCGCTTCATGTATCTATCACATGTTCGCTTTGTGTAGCTATCACACGCTCATTTTGTGAATCTATCACACATTCGCTTTGTGTATCTATCACACGTTCACTTCATGTATCTATCACATGTTCACTTTGTGTATCTATCGCACGCTCATTTTGTGTATCTATCACACGTTCGCTTCATGTATCTATCACATGTTCACTATGTGCGATCACAAATGGTATTTTTTGTGATGGAAAAGTGATGCATGGTGAAGGGAATTATCACTTAAGTTCTCAAACAATTGCCATGCCTCGGCATCATTTTAGACATAAATTTCCCACCACAGGACGGATCCACCATTTGGCGGTGCGGCTCAGTTAAGCCATAATAAAATGTTTGAACAAGTTGCCAATTAGGCACTTGGTGGTGAGGACACTGTTGGAGAAGGTCTCTAAGTCTTTCCCACGTCTCATGGAATTGCTTACCATTCATTTGAGCAAAGTTTGTGATGGCTCGCCTAAGCTGGTTGGTTTTACCTATGGGAAAGTACTTCTCCAAGAACCGTTGTTGTAATTGGTCCTAAGTTGTGATTGAATTAGCAGGTAAAGAATTTAGCCAGTGTTTGGCTTTATCCTTTAACGAGAATGGAAACAATCGCAACATTAATGCCTCATTTGTGAAATTCTGGATCCTCACTGTCGAGCAAATTTCCAGAAATTCATTCAAATGCTTATAAGGGTCATCATGAGTTAGTCCATGGAATGACGGGAGCATTTGTATAGTGCTGGACTTAATCTCATAATGAGCAGCAGTGGTATTGGGTAATTGGATGCATGATGGTGATGTATATACGGTGGGTGTAAAATAATCCTTAAGTGTCCGGTTAGGCTCATTCGGGACATTAGGATCTGCCATCTCTAATGGCTCAATGTATGAATATTCAAGCTTAGGAATACGAGTAGAGGTCCTAAGTCTCCTAAGGGTCCTTTCTAGTTCAAGGTCCAAACTCCACAATTCAGGGCGACAAGAACGACGCCCGTGCATACACTACCCAAACACACACAACAAGTTCCGACTCTATGCACTAAGTATGAAAGCAAAATACCAAAAGAAGAAATACTCACAGCGGTTTAACGAAAACGCTTTACTCGTCTTTACTCGTCTTACGGATGGTTGACGTGTAGACGTTGTCTCCAACCTCTGTTTGAGCTTTGACTTCCGTTTTAGCACTTTGGTGCTTTGCTTGTGAGTGTTTGCTTCTGTTTACTCACTTTAGCGCTGTGGTTTTTTTTATTTTTAAAGCTCGGCTGCGCTCCGCTTGCACTTCAGTGATAGCTCCAATTTCAAACGCTCTGCACACTTAGCAACACCAAAAGCATAAAATCCTAAACTAAAAATTAAAATAAGAATGTAACTTTAAATTAACTAATTTCGCCAGAAGTTCCCCGGCAACGACGCCAAAATTTGATGGGTTGTTGAACACACCAAAATTAAAAACTAAACTATACCAAATTCTATCAGAATAATGGCAAGTCCAGGTATCGATCCACAGGGACTATTGTGAAATTAAACTAATTTAATTGTCAAATTCCTAAATTAATTTTGAATAAAAGATTGATTGTTTATAACCTAATTTAACAACGAATAAATTAAACTAAGGAATTAAATTATCAATAATAAATGAAATTGGGTTTACTGAATTAGGGAAAAATCCTAGGGTAGAGAATTCACCACTAACCACATAATTAGGGTTTCCAATTGAAATTAATTATGCTATGGTTTGAACGAATTAATGCTTCACAACTACAAGCTCAAAGCATTTAACAAGAAGATCATCGCATTCAATGTACGAGCACGAACCATCTCAAGCAATACGACTTGTTCACTCTAAACTAGGGTAGTGATACGACTCGTTCCTCGTAGCATGGTTCGTCCCATACCTTGAATGTGAAGGAATAGAAAACTCATGTATGGATAATATTCAACAATCACAGAAAAGTCAAATATTTGAAAAGATGATGAAAATTATATATAAAGAATTTCTAAAACACCATACAATGGTTCAAACCTTTACATAATATAAAATCAAAAAAAGAAAAACCTATTACATGGCTAGGGTTTCTTCAAAACCCTAGAAAAGGAGACTAGCCACTCATGGAGGAGTGGGAGGAGGTAGATGGAGAAGGAACCACCATGGGAGACATCTTTGAAGCTTCTTGTTTCTTCCTCTTCTTCAAACCCTAGCCTCCCTCTTAGGTCAAAACAATTTCAGAACCCTAATCCAGCCTTTTACTTCCCCTTTTATACTTCCAATCTCGTCCAAACAGGTTTAAAACGTCGGTTTGACTTTTCCATAAAAAGTCAACGCACGTGCGGGAAAGTCAACGCACGTGCGGAAAAGTCAACTCTGCCAAAATTCTGTCTTTTTGCTCATTTTATGCTCCGACGATGTACAACCTGATTGACACTTAACACACATAAAATATACAGTTTGACCAGCAAGTGAAGTTAAGAGATTCTAATTAACGGCCTCAATGACGTATATTTCAGCCTTAATCATTGCATCACTTGAGGTATGAACACTTCTCACCCCTCAAGTTTGGCTTGACACCCCAAGCTAAACAATGCAATGGAAGTATACAAACATGGCTCAAGCATGCAAATGAAGCTAAGGCACAAATCATGCCAAATGTGTAACAAGTATATGAGATAGCTCAACATTAAGCAAACATGCAAGTAGGATACAATGCAAGCATGCTTCTAATGAAATGTAACATGCTCATCCAAAGGCGGATTTAGACCACAAAGAGGGAGACCTCAGCCCACCCCAAAAACAGTGGCCAAAGGTGCCAAGATAATGGTGCCAATCATGTAAAACAAACATGCCAATCAACGAGCCCAAGACTAAGGTACAAAAGCCAACTCAAGCATTCCTAAAGGAAGACAAACATGGACATTAGACCAACAAAAATCAGTGCTATAGCATGTGACAATGAGCCTCAAAACCCACACACATGGCATCCTAAAGCCTCAAACACATGGCCATGGACAATGACCTATCCCGAGACATGGAAGGCCAACATTTCAAGGCATGAAAGAGCTGATAAATGTAAGCATGGTATAGGGACTGAAATGGCATGTTAAATGATTCCAAATCGTTAAAATAGCCTAACCAATGCATGCTAGGGACTCACACCCTTAAGGCTCACAAATCAAAATGCATAGCAACTATATCAAACATGTCAAACATGACCAAATCAGTGGTCAACAAACCTTAAGCATGATGAAACATGGCCAAGAACTTCACAAAGTAAAACCAAAGTATGGGAGCATGGTGGTCAAATGTCATGATGCATTTCTAGGTAAAAATAAGGGAATACAAAGCAAGTATATTAAGCATGTAAGAGACCACTAATTCAACCAAAAACAGAGGCATATTATGACCTAACAACATACAAAAACCTCTGAAATGGAACCAAAAACACATAATCATGCATGCTACCCTTATGAGCCAAGAATATGCAAAAATGAGAGACCAAGGGAGAGGGGTGTCCCTCCCCTATGCAAGACCTTAGAACCCCTTCCTCACCACTGAAAATCCATTGGATTTCAGTGGTCAGAAGGCCAACACACCAAGGTAAACAAAGCTTGCCGAAAGAGCACAAAAAGAGGCCAAAAGAGGCCTAAGAGGGGGAGGTCGACCCCAAACACCAAAACAACCTTAATGAAGAATTTTAAGCATGAAAATATAAGACTTTTTTCAGTTATACACAAAGCTTAAATCAACATGCAAGACAGGTCAAAAGCCAATGCAAGATTGGAGAAACTAAAGTAAAGTAGTTACCCTTGAAGAACCCTTGATGAACAACAGATGCAGCCCTCTTCTTTTGATCAAAATCAGCCCAAAAGCTCAAGAACAAACCCTCCAAGCCCCTCAAGGTCGGACTAAGGTGTGATGGTGTGTGTGTTAGTGCAAAAATAAGGTAAAAATACACTTTTAGGCCACAAAACACACACAAGGGAGGAGAGAGAGGGAAATATATAGAGAGAGAGGATATATATATATATATATATCAGAATATAGGTATAAGCTCTGTGTCTTTTGTGTTTTTTTTCTAACCTCTAACAATGGAAGATGAGAGGTCCTTATATAGGCAAAGGAAATGGTTCTAAGCTTCTCAAAGAAACTAAGTAAAAAGGGGCAAAAGGGGCAAGGAGGTCAAGGCTTCTTGAGGAAGCTAGGACAGCTGGCCAAGCTTCCTCAAGAAGCTTGACCAAAGGGTTTAACCTTGTAGAAGGAAAAAAGGGGTGCAAAGGCTCAAAATAGCCACTTCATGCACGGGGAGGAGTGTTGGTGCATTCCAGCTGGCACAGTTGGCATGCACCAAGTCTGAAAGGTGCAAAAGGGTCACACCGGCCAGCAAAAGAGGTCACCGGCCAAATAAAGTGCCGGCGGCCATATAGAGTGCCGACCGGCCATTGGTATTAAGAAACCATGGCCGGTGGCAGCAATTAATGGCCGATGATGCAAAGGGAAGGCCGATAGGGTGTGGGGATGGCCAACAAGCCATTCCACGCCCCTCAAAGCAAAAGCACAAGTATTTGGTGTAAAACCAAACGCAAAACGAACAAGTTGAGAGATCCTGAGGCAAGGCGCGCAACCAAGGCCTCTGGGAACTCAAAACGAACACGAACATGGATGATCACCGAGTGTTCCACCGGTGACGTCCAAGTCTTGAGGACGGTCAAAAATGGGGTATCTACAATATCCGAAATATTATCATCTGTGTGAACCTTTTCAAGTTGCAACAATTTCAAATCTAATACATCACGAATCCAATGGTATCTCACATCAATGTATTTTGATCTCGAATGAAAAGTGAAACTTTTATTCAAATAAATAGCACTTTGACTATCACAATAAAGCACATACATCTCTTGCTTCAAACCCAACTCTTGCAAAAAAATTCTTCAACCATAACTATTTTTTGTAAGCTTTCGTAATGGCAATAAATTCCGTTTTGATAGTTGAGAGAGCAACACATTTTTGTAATTTAGATTGCTATGCCACAGCTCTCCTTGCAAAAGTCATCAAATACCTCGAAGTAGATTTCTTAGAATCAACATCATCGGTTATGTCGAAATCTGTGAACCTATCAAGCATCGTCTTACCATCCCTAAAACACAAACACACCTCCGAAGTCCCTCGAAGATACCTTAGAATCCATTTTACCGCTGCCAAAGTTCTTTACTCGAATTAGAGAGAAAACAACTCACCACACCAACGGCGTGAGCAATATCCGGCCTTGTACAAACCATGACATACATCAAAGAGCCAACCGCTAAAGAAAAAGGAATTTTCTACATCTCTTCCTTATCTTTCTCACTTGTAGGATATTGATTCGAACTAAGCTTGAAGTGACCCGCAAGTGGACAACCTACCGACTTTGCTTTATCCATGTTGAACCTCTCAAGAACTTTTTCAATGTAGCTTTCTTGAGACAATTAAACCAGCTCATTTTTGCGATCACGAACAATTTTCATACCAAGTATTTGCTTTGCCGGTCCCAAATCTTTCATAGCAAAAGACTTGCTTAACTTTAACTTCAACTTGTTAATCATAGTAGAATCTTGACTCACAATTAACATGTCATCAACATAAAGCAAAAGAATAATAAATTTGCCATCCAAAAAATTTTTCACAAACACATAATGGTCCGAAGTTGTTTTAGAAAAAATTATTATTCATCATGAAATAGTCAAATTTTTTGTACCATTGCCGCGGGGCTTGCTTGAGGCCATACAAATGTTTCTTCAATTAGCAAACAAATTTCTCTTTCTTTTTCTCTATAAAACCTTCCAGTTACTTCATGTAAATTTCTTTTTCAATGTCACTATAAAGAAATGCGGTCTTTACATCAAGTTGCTCAACTTCAAAGTTCATACTTGAGGCCATGCCAAGTACAACCCAAATAGAAAACAGCTTCACAACTGGCGAGAAAATCTCATCGAAGTCAATACCTTTCTTTTGCCCAAAGCCTTTCACAACAAGACGTGCTTGGTACCTCAGATTCTTGCCATCATTCTTCAATTTGAAAATGCACTTATTTTTCAGAATTTCCTCTCTTTAGGCAACTTCACTAAATCATAAATGTGAATTTCAAGTAAGGAATTCATCTCCTCTTCCATGGTCCTTTTTCAATCATTTTTCTTTGCATGCTCAATTGCTTCATGGTAGCTCTTAGGCTCCCCTTGATCGAAAATCAACACAAATTCATTGGCAGGATACTTTCTTGAAGGTTGTTGGTCCCTCGTAGATTTTCTCAACTCAAGTTGTGGTGGCGGTTCTTGAGTTGGATGTTCTTCCTCAAGTTCTGGCTTAATTTCATTAGGATTATTATCATTCTCCATATCTTCAATAGGTGGCTGCACATCTCCCCCATTTTCATTATCTACTGAAGACGAAGGAGATGGATCAATGTCAATGAGATCACTAGTTTTTGGCTCTGGTTGATCACCTTTGTCAAAGTCTTCAATTGTTTAGTCTTCAAGAAACACAATATCAAGGTTTCGAATAACTTTCTTGTCGACTGGATCCCACAATCTATAGCCAAATTCATCACACCCATAGCCAAGAAAAATACATTGTCTTGACTTGCTATCAAGTTTGGACCTCTCATCTTTTAGAATGTGAGTAAAGGCTCGGCAACCAAACACTCTCAAGTGCTCATAAAACACATCTTTGCTGGTCCAAACTCTTTCGGGAACATCACCATTCAAAGGATATGAAGAAGACAAATTAATCACGTCAACCACTGTCTTCATTGCCTCACCCCAAAAGGATCTTGGCAATTTAGCATGTGAAAGTAAATACCTTGTTCTTTCCATAATGGTGCAGTTTATCCTCTTGGCAACGCCATTTTGTTGAGCAGTCTTCTTAATTGTCTTTTGGTGGCAAATACCTTGGCTACGACAATACTCATCAAATGGCCCAATGTATTCACCACCATTGTCTGTTCGAATGCACTTCAATTTATGCCCTGTTTCTCTTTCAACCATGGCCTGAAAATACTTAAATACATCTAGAACTTGATCTTTAGTTTTTAGTACAAAAGTCCAAACTTTCCTTGAATAATCATCAATGAAAGCAACAAAATAAAGTGCACCACTATGTGTTCTAACTTTCAAAGGACCACAAACATCCGAATGAATCAACTTTAAAACATTTTCTTTTTTAGAAGTAACATTTTTATGAAAAGAAACTCTATGTTGTTTACCCGCCAAACAATGAACACAAGTTTTAAGATGTGTACCTTTCAAACCGGGTAGAGGCTCTTTCTAGAACAAAACTTGCAGCCCCTTTTCACTCATATGCCCAAGCCGCTTGAGCTATAATTCGGTAGAAGTATCATCTTCAAGTACATTGATAACATATTTACAAATTTTTCCTTACATCGAATAAAGTGTATGAGTCTTCTTGCACTTAGCCACCACCAAAGAACCCTTTGTGAGCTTCCATATTCCGTTACTAAATTTGTTGTTGTAGCCTTCATCATCTAGCTTCCCAGTAGAGATCAAATTGAGGCGAATGTTGGGAACATGCCTCACATCTTTAAGCAACAGCTTGCAGTCCAAATTTGTTTCCAAGCAAACATCACCCATGCCAATAATCTTGGACAAACCTTCATTACCTATTTGAACAGAACTATAATCTCCTTTGGTGTAGGCAGTGAAGAAATCAACTCAAGAAGTCACATGAAAAGAAGCACCGGAATCAATCACCCAATTTCTCTCTTGGCCCACAAAATTGATACATATTCACAAACGACCACGAGATCATCGATAGTAACTGCCATTGTGACTTCTTGCTTCTTATCCACACTTTTGTCATGTCTTTTCCCCTTGTTCTTAAGCTTTTGACTTCTTGCTTCTTATCCACACTTTTGTCATGTCTTTTCCCCTTGTTCTTAAGCTTTTGGAATTCCCGTTTTATGTGCCCTTTCTCATGGCAGTAATAGCACTCAATATATTTCTTTGAAAAAGAACCATCTCTTGATTTGTTACGACTTTGATCACGACCATGAGGAGTCTTACTCCTCCCCCTTGTTTTGCTTCTGCCTCTCATAACAAATGCTTCTAAATGAGAGGAATCCCACTGATTTCCTTCTAGTTTCTTTATTTAACAAGCTACTAGTGACTTGACTTATTGTGACAACTCCATCGGACGCCGAACTTTCAGACAAAGAACTAAGTAGCATCAAAGCCTGCAACTCATAATCAAAAATAATTTTCATAGAAGCAAATTGGTTAACGATACTCTTTATTTCATTCAAATGTTCCAGAATAGGCTGTCATCTTTATATTTTAAATTAACCAACTTACGAAACAGAAAAACTTTATTTGTGGCTGATTTTCTGTCATAAAGGCCTTTTAATTTTTTCCATAAATCATGTGCTCTGATACCAGTTGTTAGGAAAAATCAATGATTTCCCATAAGTAAATCAATCAATGGGAAGAAAAACTAATGTAAAAAAATTAAATCAAAAGCAACACAAGAATTTTATATGATTCCCTTAATGTGAGGTACGTTCACGGGATCGAAAACCAATTTCACTATCAACTATAAAGTTTCCAAATGATACAAACGAGACACTAATGGTCTCACAAACTACCTGTACGGGAAAGAAATAATTCTTCTCGTATAATCCTATTGACTAAATCTGTGCTCCTCCGTACGACGTCGCTTTGTCACCTGAAAACACAAACATAAGCTAGCCGGCGGGTGTGTGCCGGAAACCTCTCCGATGCCTAAGTCAGCAAACTTGACAAATAGACAAAACTCAATGTATTCAGAAAGAAAAGTTGTGTGTTACCTCCTCCAAGGTGATGTTTGTGAGCTTTTATAAGTTTCGAGTGGCACAATCCTAGTAGGACTTTTATTTCTCCATGCAGAGTCCTTCTAGGATTCATACTCCTTTAGGATAATGCTTATCCTTTAGCACCCCCCCACTGCTTAAACCAAGTGGGATGATTTTTACCATGGCCGAACTACCATACGACCGAGATAAAACTGGCTATGCTGAGCCACAGAGTAGGCCGAACTATCCTTAGTTTGGTTCTTCCTTTTACTCTTTCCTCTATCGGTCCTCTTCTGTTCAACCCATGGTGTGTTTAGACCGAGCTATCGAGTAGCAAGGTTTTGACCGTTCTAACCTCAAAACATCATGACCGGACTACCATCGAGACTGGCTTAACTCCAAATTACTTTCGGACCGGAGTAACTTTGTCTCTCTTGGGCCGGAGTAACTTTACAATTCTTGGGCCGGAGTAACTTTATCTCTCTTGGGCTGGAGTAACTTTTCGGCCTTTTTACCCAGTCCTTCATACTTTGGGCCATAAAGTCCATCTCATAGCTCGGCCCAATTTTTCTCAAAAATTACCCTCTCAATTGCCCCTTAATTCCATCCGCACAGCATGATTGAGATTACCTGTCTACCAGCCGAGCTAAAAAAACGTTTAGCCTCTCCAGCCGAGCTAAAAAAACTCTTTAGCCCTCCAGCCGAGCTTATTTCACTCCGGGCTCTACTCGTTCGGTCAAAACGTCTCTTCAATCACAGTGACTGTAACGATTCACTTTTCAATGACACGTGGCAGGCTCTGATAGGCTGTGGGTAGCTGTCACGCCACCCTCGTACTACGAAAATTTGAACAGTTCCCACTTTTTTTCTTTTTCGTCCCTTCATTTACACAAAACAACCCCTCTTGTCCTTGAATCATTTATCTGCAAAATTCTTTGTCTTCTCTTTCTGTGCCTCTACTTCTTCAACTACCAAGCTCGTGCTCTCCATTGACGCTACTGTTTTCATCTCTAGTTCTCTATTCTTCAATCTGGTAAGCAAATCCATTTCACTTCCTCTGTTTTGCTTTCATATTTGTTCTATGCATTTTGTTTACTGTATTTTTGCAAAACATTTTCTTCCATTTCTGTTTCGCTTCTGTACTTTCATGGAAAAAACATTAGCAGAACTCATGCGTGTATGAACTATTCTGTAGAAAACTAGTCTTGGATCCAAAATCATATAGCAACCGAACTAGGATACTGTTTGTCCTATATAGGTAGATCACTTTAGACAATAACCGAACTAGAACTTGTAGAAATAACAGCAGTTTCAGTAGGTTACCAACTCCCGAATCACTCTGGCCGAGATAAGCTCATCGAACGAAGTTTGAACTCATTAAACTAGGAACCTCGGTCTTCAACCGAGCTAAGCTTTTGGGGCTAAACCAGCTTTCCTAGTTTCTGAACCAAACTCAGAAAGCGGCCCCTAGAGGCTCAACCGAAGTAACAAGACTCATAGTTCAACCGATTTAGGCCTTTGGGGCTAAACCAGCTTTCTTAGTTTCTTAGACCGAACTCAGAAAGCTGCCCCTAGACGATGAACCGGTCTAGCAAAATTGTTTCCAAAGCCAGTATGCCGAGATGCTTGCCAAGATCTGGCTAATAAGAACCCTGCTCAAACCGAGCTATGAAGAATTTTACTGAACCAAGATAGAACCTGTCCACAAAGCCGAAGTAGGGCTCTTTTACCCTGCTTTTAATTTGTAGCACGGTTCAATGATCTATGCTTAACCCCTCTGTTTTCTACTTTGCAGACTTAGGTTGCCCAGGCATTCCTCTGTGCGCTCAACCGAGCTACTGAGCACAACGTTTGCACCGGTCTAATTTATTAATAACTTATACGATAGATGGGGAAGTATAGGTACCTAGTAAATACTCCGGGCGGCCTAGCCGAATTCAGAAAAGACTACCAAATACCCGATGACGTCCACCTGATCTTGGCCGAAAAAGACGTCATTCACTGGGGTAATGAAGGCTTCGTCCCCTTCACCCTTTTATCCATAATAGAAACCGGACTACGGTTTCCAGTCCAACCTTTAATTTGCGAGTTTCTTAGGCAAACCAGACTATGCCCAACCCAACTATCTACCAACTCCTACCGCATCATTATGGGAATAGCCGAACTGAACCGCCAAGCCGGACTAAACCTTGGCCTGGCCGAAATCTTCCACCAATATTCCATTGGTTCAAAAGAAGATGGGTGGGTCTATTATCTTAGAATACGTCGCCGCCGAGAGAAGATAATAAAATATACACCGGACAAAGACTTAAACGACGACGATTTTTTCTGGGTCTCTGGGAACTTTGAGGATTATCAAGCCTAGATCCCTGGCCGACCTATAAATTGGAAAAAAGGAGAGCCCGGTAAATTTACTTCGGTTTTCTTGTTTGCTTTCTTATATTTCGCTTTTTTAATCTTTCAGCCGGACTAACAGTTTTCTTCTTTTGCAGATTCTGCCCACTTTCACTCTTTATACAGCTACCCAAACCTAGCCACTTTGTGCGCCGCACTACAATATCCAGAACGTAGCTGGGCCAAATTACTGAAGTTCGAGCCGACCTACAGATACAGTGGTCGCCGAAAAGCTAAAGTGACTGATTTTCTTCTTGAAGACGCCCCAGAGCCGGACCCATCCTTGCCACAAATCAGACTAATTCCACTCACTACTGAAGAGGAGATGGCCAAAAAGAACAAGGTAAGGGCTCTCCTGACCGAAACCAACAGGGCCGAAGTACCACCAACAAGTCAAACCCAAGAGACGGTGGTGGCCCTTCCTATTCAACAACCGTCCTCATCTCGCCGAACCAAGCGCGCCCGGACCGCCGAAACCGAACCAAGTTTGGTTGATGAAGAAACTGCTCTTCCACCAAGCCTGCCACCGAGTCCCCAACCGGAGCCTTCTGACCGAACTACTACTTGCTGGGTACCAAAACTTACCTTCAACAACTGAGATATCCAGGATTCTGATTTGGTTGTTGCTGAGAAGGATCACCAGTTGGCCTTCAACCTGGCCAAGAGTGTGTGCCTCCCCAAAGACATGGAGCACCACCAAAAGCTATTGAACACCGAACTGAAGGTCATCCGGTCTTCAACAAAATCCATGATCTTGGTAAGTAGCTCTGTTTGTTTTTCTATCTGATTTTTCTAACTTTCACTTCGGCTCAAGAAAAGTCTGTTTTGTCAGGCCATTCAGAAAAACAACATCACTTACAGGAAGGTGGTTGAGCTCAGGAAAACGACAAGGCAAGCTGTGGCAGAAGCCGAAGCGAGGGCGACCGAGCTAGAGGAGGCCAGAAAGTAGATGGCCGAACTACGAGCTGAGAACGGCAGACTGACCGGACTGGTTAGTTCGGCCGAAGCAGAAAAGCAGAAGGCTGCCATTGCTCTAAAGGACAAGTACCTGCGCGAGTTGGTGAAGCTTGAAAAGAAGAAAGAAACCAAAATAAACAAGCTGAAAGAGAGCGCCAAAGGAGCCGAAAAGAAAGGCTTTAAGAAGGCAGAGGATAGTGTGTGCCTCCCCAAAGATATGAAGCACCATCAAAAGCAATTGAACACCAAACTGAAGGCCATCCGGTCTTCAGCAAAATCCATGATCTTGGTAAGTAGCTCTGTTTGTTTTTCTATCTGATTTTTCTAACTTTCACTTCGGCTCAAGAAAAGTCTGTTTTGTCAGGCCATTCAGAAAAACAACATCACTTACAGGAAGGTGGTTGAGCTCAGGAAAACGACAAGGCAAGCCGTGGCAGAAGCCGAAGCGAAGGCGACCGAGCTAGAGGAGGCCAGAAAGCAGATGGCCGAACTACGAGCTGAGAACGACAGACTGACCGGACTGGTTAGTTCGGCCGAAGCAGAAAAGTAGAAGGCTGCCATTGCTTTAAAGGACAAGTACCTGAGCGAGTTAGTGAAGCTTGAAAAGAAGAAAGATACCGAAATATCCCAACTAAAGGTGAGCGCAAAAGGCGTCGAAAAACAATGTTTCAAGAAGGCAGTGTCAAGCAGTGTGAAGCCGCCAAGGAACTGTTTTTTAAGTGTGGCTGGAGGGCAGCCGTTGAGAAGCTCGGTCATGATCCACAGACCGAGGTTTTCAACCCTCCAGCCTACTTCATACCGAACTCCCTCGTGGAGTATGCTAATGCCATGCAACAGCAGTTTCTTGAAGGCTCAGACTCTGATGGAGACTCTGCCTCTGAGGATACTCCGGTTGTCAATGTGGATCAGACGGTTCGGTTGGAGCCCATGGTGGAAGACCTGACTATTGAACTTCCTGGCAAAACCGTGGTTTCGACCGAAACCACCCTTGCGACCGTGAGCGAGCTCCCGTCTGAAACCGGTCTTCGTGTTGATGCCGATGCAGCTTTTGATGTCGAAATTGAAGACCTTTTCTCTTGATTTTGTACTTTCTCTTTTTTGTTACCTTTTGTCTTTGTAACCGGGCTAAGCCCCTTTGTAATTGCTTTTCAATGAATGAAAATTTTGCTTGAGCTCTTATTCCGGTTTTGATTTGTATGTTTGCACTTGATCTTTTCATGTCCAACATTTATCTCGATTTTTGCTTGTTCGAACTAACTTATGCTTACCAGCCAACCACTCCTTAGCCGACATAATTACTTCGGCTGAGGAGTACACAGTTGTTTAATCCAGCCCACCACTCTTCAGCCATGCCCTTACTTCGGCTGAAGAGTACAAAGAGTTGGTGTAATCCAGCCAACCACTCCTCAGCCATGCCCATACTTCGACTGAAGAGTACAAAGAGTTGGGTTAATCCATCCAATCACTCTTCAGCCATGCCCATACTTCGGCTGAAGAGTCGAAAGAGTTGGTTTAATCCGGCCAACCAGTCTTTAGTCATACCCTTACTTCGGCTGAAGAGTACAAAGAGTTGGTGTAATCCAGCCAACCACTCTTCAGCCATGCCCATACTTCGGCTGAAGAGTACAAAGAGTTGGGTTAATCCAGCCAACCACTCTTCAGCCATGCCCATACTTCGGCTGAAGAGTCCAAAGAGTTGGTTTAATCCAGCCAACCTCTAAGTTAGTTTTTCCAGCCGACTTAGAATAATATTTGGTTATTCCGACCAAACGTCCAGCAGCCTGGATCCTTATCCTGGGCTTAGGAGGGGTGTTGGTTCATTCTAGCCAACCTCTAAGTTAGTTTTTTCAGCTAACTTAGATTAATGTTTGGTTATTCCGACCAAACGTCCTGCAGCCTGGACCCTTATCCTGGGCTTAGGAGGGGTGTTGGTTTATTCCAGCCAACCTCTAAGTTAGTTTTTCCAGCTAACTTAGAATAAAAGGTTTGCAATATTCCTAACTTCACTATAGCTAACTTTTACAAAGAACAACACATGCTGAAAAGAAATGATTGTTTTATTGACGAAAAAGAAATTACACATGTTTGAACGGAAAAAAGCTAAAAATAAAATAACTTGAGATTGGCCATGTTCCATGGCCTAGGGATTGCTTTGCCGTCCTTGTCTTGGTGGTATGCCCCTTTGTCTGTTAACCAAACCACTTTGTAAGGACCGTCCCAGTTTGGCCTTAACTTGCCATCTCCTGGTCCTCCACTGCTTTCCGATCCGCCGCTTTTCCGACATCTGCGAATAGCTCATTACTCTCCGGTTCTTCCACCGAATGAACATATCCTTTGGCAGCGCGGCTGCCATTCGCCGTGACGAAGCATTGCTTTGACATGATCTGATCTCCATAGACTTCTTCAATTATGCCGGTGTTGTTGGGGAACCGCATTACTTGGTGGTAGGATGACGCCACTGATCGCATGGCATGCAGCCATGTTCTGCCTAAGATGATGTTGTAAGTGGAGGGGACCTTCAATACCCAGAACTCCACTTGTTTTGTCACGGTTCCTGCTCTGACTGGAAGAATGATTTTGCCGACGGGCCATTCTGGCATGGAGTTGAACCCAATTAGGGGAGATACGGCAGGTGCCAAGTCTTTGTCTTGCAGCTTCAATTGCTTGAATGTCTCGTAGTACATGATTTCACATGAACTACCCTGGTCAATCAGAATCCGCTTGACGTCAAAATCCTTGACTCGGAGAGTGACGACCAGGGCATCATTGTGGGGGCAGTAAATTCGCTCCAAGTCCTTATCCGAAAAGGACATGACGTTTGTTGCCTCCGTCTTCCCTTTCTTGATGGCTGGTTGGGCACTTAGTACTTCTCTAAAGTGTTCTGCCTTTTTGATCGATCCCCTGAGCTCGCATACACGCTCAGGTTCAAAGACTCCATGTATGACATTGATGACGCCTTGAGGCGGGGCGTCTATTGGCATTCCATTGGGGTGGTTATTATGGTCCTGGGGGGCTAGCTGCGTCCCTCCTTCAATGTACTTATCCAAGTGTCCTGCTGCCACCAATTCCTCCAAGTGCTGTCTCAGTGGCGTGCAATTCTCAGTTCGGTGCCCCTTTTCCTTGTGGAAGGTGCACCGTGATCTGCCGTCGTAGTCTTTCTGGGCTTCTCCTAGCTTGGCTGGCCACTTGACAAAAGGCTCATCAAGTCTAAGTTTCCCAAATTCAACCCTTTCTTTTTAATTTGGAGAAGGAATTGCTTGTTATGGTGTACCCTAGAGTTGTAATGAGGGTTTTGGATGTATTGATTTATTGGTAAGATGATTCTACTACTTGCTTGTGTCAACTTAATTTTGTTTCTTGAATTACCATGTTGGAACCCATATGTGTATATATATAGCTATATATGTATATATGTGTATGTAATAGACATAGGTTGTGGCGATGATTAATTGATCTTCCATGATTCAAATGGTTTTGTGTTTGTATCCTTAATTACATGATCTTTGCACCATATTTTAGCATTTAAAGCATCTAATTTGGACCTTGTTGTTGATCACCAAACATGGGGTTTTGTATGATTTTCGGACTGCCAAACAGGGGCCAGACCGCACGTACGGAGGTCGTGGCCGCACGTGCAGAGAAGAGGGAAAAAAATGGGAGAGCATACTGTTTTTGGCCGCTCGAGCGGTGGAAAGGGACCGCACGTGCGGAGGGGGTGGCCGCACGTGCGGCCCAGGTCAGAAATCCCGTTCGCTCCGTTTTACGTGCTTAACCCTCAGCTCTTTTCAGAATTTGTGTTTGATACCTTTTGATGATTGTACCTGCAATTGAAATGTAATAACGCAAGAAATGATTTAAAAAGAGAAAGGAACTAATATGTGTTATTTATGTGTGTAGGACACACTATAGGAGGAACCACCGCTCTGCAACAACACTGTGAGTAATAGTACACTGAATGTACATTTATTTACCGTTAATATCCGCTATTACCATTCTGTTTTCTGTTAGTCACGACATTAACATATGTATTGATTGGAACTTGGTGGCAATGTAAGGTTGACAAAATTATGCACATTTCTGATATTTCTGGGCCGAAAGGCTGTTTTGTATTTCTGGGCCAGTAGGCCGTTCTGTTATAACTAGGCCCAAGGCCGTTCTGAAAATAAAGCAGCATCAGGCTAACTAATTGGAATCCACTTTTGTGTATTTCGCCCTCTCAAACAAAGCTTTTAGTGGGAAAGCTGTGAGGACGACTATGGTGTGAGCGTGAAAGTAGTGTGCCAATTTCCTGGAGGCCATCATTAAGGCTAGTGCCAGTTTTTCCAGTGGCAAATACCTTGTTTCGGCTCCCAGCAATGTCTTGCTGACATAATAGATGGGTAAGTGTTGGATTCCTTCTGTACGAACCAACACTGCGCTAACTGCGTGCTGAGAGACTGCCAGGTACAAGAAGAGTTCTTCGCCCGGTACTGGGGTAACAAGCAGTGGTGGGGAAGACATATACTCCTTTAAGCTTTCTAGAGCATGGTCGCATTCTTCATCCCACTCAAACTTAGCCTTTAAGGCATGAAAAAATGGTCGTAGTCTATCTGACGACCTGCTTATGAACCGATTGAGCGCAGCTGCCATGCCGATGAGATGCTGCACTTCTTTCACTGAGTTCGGTCTCTCCAAATCTTGGATTGCCTTGATCTGGGAGGGGTCTGCTTCTATACCTCGGTTGGTCACAAGGAAACCTAGGAATTTTCCAGATCCTACTCCGAATGCACACTTGGACGCATTAAGGCGTAACTTGTGCTTCTTCAGGATCTCAAACATCTCGCCTAGGTCCTTAAGATGGTCATTCTCATCCTTGCTCTTGACCACCATGTCGTCGATGTAAGCTTCCATTGTTCTGCCTAACAATGGTTCAAACATCTTGGTGACCATCCGTTGGAATGTTGCCCCTGCGTTCTTCAGGCCAAAGGGCATGACCTTGTAACAGTATAGTCCTCTTGGAGTTGTAAAAGATGTGACCTCCTGGTCTGGTTCATGCATGGCGATTTGGTGATAGCCTTTGTATGCATCCAGAAAGCTAAGTCGATTGTGCCCTGCCGTTAGGTCTACCAGTTGATCTATCCGTGGTAGAGGAAAGCTGTCTTTTGGGCACGCCTTGTTGACTGTTTTGTAGTCGACGCAAACGCGCCACTTGCCATTCTTTTTTGGCACTACGACTGTGTTGGAGATCCATCTTGGGTAGTGCACTTCTCTAATTGCTCCTGCCTCCAGCAGGTTACCTACTTCTTCTGCCACTATTTCGGCATAGTGAAGTACTGATCTACGAGTGCGCTGAATGACTGGCCTGGCGGATGGGTGGACATTGAGTTGGTGACAGATGAAGTTTGGATCAATGCCTAGCATGTCGTAGGGTGTCCAGGCGAACACTTTGATGTTAGAGGTTAAGAATTCCAGGACCTCTAATCTCTCAGTGCTGGACAATGATGAACCGAGCAAAAAGAACTTATCCGAGTTCTTTTCATCTATTTTTACCTCTACCAAGTCCTCCACTGCTTTCTGATCCGCCGCTTTGCCGACATCTGCGAATAGTTCATTACTCTCTGGTTTTTCCACCGAATGAACATATCCTCTGGCAGCGCGGCTGCCATTTACTGTGACGAAGCATTGCTTCGACATGATCTGATCTCCATAAACTTCTTCAAATTTACCGGTGTCGTTGGGGAATCGCATTACTTGGTGGTAGGATGACGCCACCGATCGCATAGCATGCAGCCATGTTCTGCCCAAGATGATGTTGTAAGTGGAGGGGACCTTCAATACCCAGAACTCCACTTGTTTTGTTACGCTTCCTGCTCTGACTGGAAGAATTATTTTGCCGACGGGCCATTCTGGCATGGAGTTGAATCCAATTAGGGGAGATACTGCAGGCGCCAAGTCTTTGTCTTGTAGCTTTAGTTGTTTAAATGTTTCGTAGTACATGATTTCACATGAACTACCCTGGTCAATCAGAATCCGCTTAACGTCAAAATCCTTGACTCGGAGAGTGATGACTAGGGCATCATTGTATGGACAGTATATTCGGTCCAAGTCTTTATCCGAAAAAGACATGACGTTTGTCGCCTCTGTTTTCCCCTTCTTGATGGAAGGTTGGGCACTTAGCACCTCTCTAAAGTGCTCAGTCTTTTTGATTGATCCCCTGAGCTCGCATACACGCTCAGGTTCAAAGACTCCGTGTATCACATTGATAATGCCTTGAGGTGGGCGTCGACTGGCATCCCGTTGGGGTCGTTGTGATCCTGGGGGCTGGTTGCGTCCCTCCTTCAATGTACTTGTCCAAGTGGCCTGCTGCCACCAACTCTTCCAGGTGTTGTCTCAATGGTGTGCAATTCTCCGTGCGGTGCCCCTTTTCTTTGTGGAAGGTGCACCGCGATCTTTCGTTATAGTCCTTTTGAGCTTCTCCTAGTTTGGCTGGCCACTTGACGAAAGGCTCATCTCTTATTTCGCTAAGAATCCGATATATCGGTTTCTTGAACACCGTGGTTATGGCAATGCGGATTCTCAGCCATCTTTTATCCGGGTCTTTTCCGTTATCTCGTCTGCCACGTCCGTTTCTGTTACTTCGATCTACCGTGTTGACCTTGGCTGAGGTTTTCTTTTATGGTACTGCGGTCATACTAGATTTTGCTTTGGCACGTGCGCCATCCTCTTCTACCCTGATGTGCTGATGCACTCTCTCCATCAGGGCTCATAGTGAGGGGTGGCGTCATGGTGATCGAGTCCCGTAGCCTGTTCCCGACTGGAAGGCCTCTTTTATACTGTGCGATGGCGAGATTGGTGGGGCAGTCCCCAATCTGATTGAATGTCTCCCAGTAGCGACTGTTGTAGGATCTTAGGGTCTCTTTATCGCCCATGTCGATGGAGAGTAGCTGGTCGATCTCCACTGGGGTTTTAGTGTTTGTTCGAAACCTTGTCACGAAGGCTTCTGCCAATTGTGCCCAAGAGGCTATGCTGCCTTCTGGTAGTTTCTCGAACCATGTCAAGCCTAGGTCTCCAAGACTTGATGGGAAGAGTATGCACATTAAGGCCTCGTTTTGCCTGTATACAGCCATGACTTGGCGAAAGTGGCTCAAGTGTGAGTAGGGATCCGTCTTCCCTTCATATGTAGTGAATTTGGGTTGAAGGAAGCTTGATGGTAGGGGCGCGTTTTCAATCGCCGGAACAAACGGCGACGTTTGTAGCCTTGCTAATGCTTTGTCCGTTGGTTCGTAGGCAGGGCGCGGTATTGGCATTCCAACCTCGACGCTTCCATGCGTCCGAGGAGCCCAATCCGCTGTAGTGAGGCAGAAACCTCGTGGGAGTCCCGCGCCCGCATTCTCTCCTTGCGATTCGTGCTTTCTTTTCGCGAGCAACGTGTTCGTTAAGTTCGGATGATCTGGGTAATTCGCGTCTTGTCTAATCTGGTTTTGGTGCGAATGCGAGGGCAATACGTGAATCCTTCAGTGTATGGATCTTTCAGATCTCGTCCTTTCAGACTGGAGTGACGAGTTCTGGAAAACCGGATGTAGTGTCGCCTGTCCTAAGGCCTTCCCCTTTTGCCTCTACTCCTTTGGGAGGGGATGTAGTATTCCTACTACGATTTTCTGAGTGGCGCGAGGGGGCGTCTGTTTTAGGCGCCCCTCTCCTGTTGCCACTCTTTATTTCTTCATCTGGCGTTTCACAAGCCTCCATGTCTGGCGCACATCTTTTCTATCATGTCGCATCTTGCTCTTCACGGCGATCTTCCAGAGCTAGTAGGATCAAATCTCCGTCTTTGAGCCCTATCAGGACTTTGCGAAATGGAGTGAACGGGGCTGTATGTTTCGCCTCCCGCCTAGTATCCCTCCTGGGTGTTTATGCTCGCTGGGCTCCAAGTCCGTTGTATGCCTTTCAGAGGGTAATCCTTCACGCCTTGCGCCCCCATCTGGAGTTAGCCCGTCGACGGCGGACTGCGGCAATTCTTCAATGTGTGCCATTGATCGTAAAGGGAAGAAGCTTTAATCAAGAGGTTTTGTTCTGTCTGTTATTCCCACAGACGGCGCCAATTGTACGGGAAAGAAACAATTCTTCTTGTATAATCCTGTTGATTAAATCTGTGCTCCTCCGTACGACGTCGCTTTGTCACCTGAAAACACAAACGTAAGCTAGCCGGCGGGTGTGTGCCGGAAACCTCTCCGATGCCTAAGTCAGCAAACTCGACAAATAGACAAAACTCAATGTATTCAGAAAGCAAAGTTGTGTGTTACCTCCTCCAAGGTGATGTTTGTGAGCTTTTATAAGTTTTGAGTGGCACAATCCTAGTAGGACTTTTATTTCTCCATGCAGAGTCCTTCTAGGATTCATACTCCTTTAGGATAATGCTTATCCTTTAACACCCCCCCCCCCACTGCTTAAACCAAGTGGGATGGTTTTTACCATGGCCGAACTACCATACGACCGAGATAAAAGTAGCTATGTTGAGCCACAGAGTAGGCGGAACTATCCTTTGTTTGGTTCTTCCTTTTACTCTTTCCTATATCGGTCCTCTTCTGTTCAACCCATGGTGTGTTTAGACCGAGCTACCGAGTAGCAAGGTTTTGACCGTTCTAACCTCAAAACATCATGATCGAACTACCATCGAGACCGGCCTAACTCCAAATTGCTTTCGGACCGGAGTAATTTTGTCTCTCTTGGGCCGGAGTAACTTTACAATTCTTGGGCCGGAGTAACTTTATCTCTCTTGGGCCGGAGTAACTTTTCGGCCTTTTTACCCAGTCCTTCATACTTTGGGCCATAAAGTCTATCTCATAGCTCGGCCCAATTTTTCCTAAAAATTACCCTCTCACTACCCTTAGATGAATTTCAAATAATCACAAATAAATAAGAAAAAAAATCTTATCAAATAGATGAACAAAAATTTTCAAAACAGAATTGTAGAAGACCCAAAATAATTAACCCAGATGAGCCGAATCAGAGCAACTAGCCGAAGATGCACCGACACAATGTTTGAAAGCACCAATGACATAAGGAAATTTTATAGCAATAGGTAGTGTTATTATATGGTTGAGGCAAATATTGTAACATTACATAATATTAATGGCAGCATAATAAAAAAAAATAATTTAAGAACAAATTATATAAGTAGTCTTCGTAGTTTATCTCTTTGTCATTTTGGTTCCTATATTTTTAATTGATACAATTTTGATCTAATTGATAACGCCATTAGTATTTTTAACGAAAAATTGATCACTAAATTGGTTGTGCTTTATTCACTGAGTTGAATAAACGTATAAATTTAATTCTAAAATTATGACACATGCTACTTGGAGTTGTTCTTATGTTCATATTTTTCATTAAAAAATGCTAATAGTTATGTTCAATTAGACTAAATTGAGACAATTATAAATTTAATATCAAAATCGAGTCAATTAAAATTATAATGATCAAAATAACGTAGAGATCAAATACATGTGCTAAGGTAATTTGTCCTACTTTTAAGTATAATCTATGAAAATAGTAAATTTATTTGATTTCAATTTTCATTTTTTTTGTTGTTATAAATTCAATTTTTTTGTTTTTTAATTTCAATATATATTTTTATTCTTTGTTGGAAAACCATGCATATTTATGCTAGCATTATGAACCTATATTTATTCTATTATATAAGTAAAAACATTTTTTAATCTTTAAGCCTCAAATTTGAACTCTATTTTTACAATTTTTGAATTTAAAATTTATAAAATGATACATTATCATTGCTTCTTTCATTTAATGTTTTGATTGAATCCTTTATGAATATGGAAAATTTTTTAAATATATTAATTTATGAACTATTTATGAAATCTATTATAGATATATTCTATATCTATACTTTTAAATTTCAAAAAAAACTTATATAGAAATTCAAAAATAAATTTTAGTCATGTTTTCATCAATATTTAAGTCACATTTAATTTGAAATTTAAAAATATTTATAAGAAAATTCTAAGTGTAATTTTAATCTTATATAATTTGAAATTTTGAACATATTTGCTTCATTATTTTATTTTTTTTGAAAAATAAAATGTACATGTAATGTAAAACTATTGACCTATTTAGCCATATCTAAATTTAAACTAAAATAAAATAAAATAAATTGCAGATAAAATTTCAAAACAAGAATTTTAACTATATTTAAGCAATATCTAATATTTTCCTAATATACTTATTGAAATGAATATAAAATTTAAATATTTTATTTTATTTTATTTTTTGGGCCACATCACGTTAACCCCAAAAACTTGGACCTACGGACAACAATCAAAACCCACTACTACCACGATGACAAGTTCCTTTAATAACTAAAATCTATCACAACAACTAAAATATGTATAAATTTTTAAAAATATTTTCAATAAAATATAAAAAAAAATAAAGAGAAATAAAGAACAGGAGGAGAGCGACAAAAACAATTATTAAAATCCACTACTACCAGCATGATAATTTCTTTCTACAATTAAAATCTACCACAATAATCAAATTGTATATAAAATTTTAAATATTTTTAATCAAATATAAAAAATAAAGAGAAATAGAGAACACATGAAAGAGATGAGAGAACAAAAAAAATAAAATAATAATCAGTGTGTTTGGTTTGAGTTTTCTGGATTAAGTTTTTTGAAAATTGATTTTTTTGGATTTTGTATTTTTTTTAGTGAATATTTTTTAAATTTTAAACATTTTTTTTTTACTTTTTTAGATGCACCTTACTTAGATGTATCTAAAAAGTAAAAAATTACAGCACTTTTGGCGACTAAAGTCGGGTTTAGTAGCCAAAACTCCTCCTTTTAGCTACTAATTTTTTTTTAGTAGCCAAAAACAGCACTTTTGGCGACTAAAGTCGGGTTTAGTAGCCAAAACTCCTCCTTTTAGCTACTAATTTTTTTTTAGTAGCCAAAAACAGCACTTTTGGCGACTAAAGTCGGGTTTAGTAGCCAAAACTCCTCCTTTTAGCTACTAATTTTTTTTTAGTAGCCAAAAACAGCACTTTTGGCGACTAAAGTCGGGTTTAGTAGCCAAAACTCCTCCTTTTAGCTACTAATTTTTTTTTAGTAGCCAAAAACAGCACTTTTGGCGACTAAAGTCGGGTTTAGTAGCCAAAACTCCTCCTTTTAGCTACTAATTTTTTTTTAGTAGCCAAAAACAGCACTTTTGGCGACTAAAGTCGGGTTTAGTAGCCAAAACTCCTCCTTTTAGCTACTAATTTTTTTTTAGTAGCCAAAAACAGCACTTTTGGCGACTAAAGTCGGGTTTAGTAGCCAAAACTCCTCCTTTTAGCTACTAATTTTTTTTTAGTAGCCAAAAACAGCACTTTTGGCGACTAAAGTCGGGTTTAGTAGCCAAAACTCCTCCTTTTAGCTACTAATTTTTTTTTAGTAGCCAAAAACAGCACTTTTGGCGACTAAAGTCGGGTTTAGTAGCCAAAACTCCTCCTTTTAGCTACTAATTTTTTTTTAGTAGCCAAAAACAGCACTTTTGGCGACTAAAGTCGGGTTTAGTAGCCAAAACTCCTCCTTTTAGCTACTAATTTTTTTTTAGTAGCCAAAAACAGCACTTTTGGCGACTAAAGTCGGGTTTAGTAGCCAAAACTCCTCCTTTTAGCTACTAATTTTTTTTTAGTAGCCAAAAACAGCACTTTTGGCGACTAAAGTCGGGTTTAGTAGCCAAAACTCCTCCTTTTAGCTACTAATTTTTTTTTAGTAGCCAAAAACAGCACTTTTGGCGACTAAAGTCGGGTTTAGTAGCCAAAACTCCTCCTTTTAGCTACTAATTTTTTTTTAGTAGCCAAAAACAGCACTTTTGGCGACTAAAGTCGGGTTTAGTAGCCAAAACTCCTCCTTTTAGCTACTAATTTTTTTTTAGTAGCCAAAAATAGCACTTTTGGCGACTAAAGTCGGGTTTAGTAGCCAAAACTCCTCCTTTTAGCTACTAATTTTTTTTTAGTAGCCAAAAATAGCACTTTTGGCGACTAAAGTCGGGTTTAGTAGCCAAAACTCCTCCTTTTAGCTACTAATTTTTTTTTAGTAGCCAAAAACAGCACTTTTGGCGACTAAAGTCAGGTTTAGTAGCCAAAACTCCTCCTTTTAGCTACTAATTTTTTTTAGTAGCCAAAAACAGCACTTTTGGCGACTAAAGTCGGGTTTAGTCGGCAAAACCCCTCCTTTTAGCTACTAATTTTTTTTAGTAGCAAAAAATCTGCACTTTTGGCGACTAAACTGAATTTTAGTCGCCAAAACCCTTACTTTTGGCTACGAAATTGATTTTAGTCGCCAATAACTATGCATTTGGCTACTAAATTGTCTTAGTCGCCAAAAGTGAACACTTTTGGCGACTAATTCCATTTTAGTCGCCGATTGTCCTACTTTCAGCGACGAAAATTCATTTTTTAGTCGCCAAAGCTGGATTTTCTTGTAGTGAATTAAAAATTAATTACAGTATTAATATGGATTATATAAGAATTTTATTTTATTTTATTTCTAATTTCTATTACTTTTAAACTAAACAAACTCATAAATATTTTTTTCCCTCTTTTCTTTGCTTTCTATCAATTTCATCCTAAACAAACAAGGAACAAAATTAGAGAAAAACATGAACAAAAATGCTAGAAACCATAAAAATTTTACCCAATATTTTACCAAACACACATATAAAACATTTAATTAAAATTTTAATAAAATTTTTAAACTCTCTGACATTACTCAAACATGAAACTCCCCTCGCCCCTAAACATGTCCTTTCCCCATTAGGTTGGGGTCGTTAATCGTTGTTTTGAAATATCTGACGTGGTATCTACGTGTCATGCACATCAACACTTGAAACCTAATAAGAAGAAGAAAACAAAAGATAGAGAGCTTTCCAACTTCTCTATTTATAGCTGTCATCCATAGCCATGAACTCTCTGTCTCTCTCTTTCTCTTTTAGTCCATTCTTATTTTCTTGAGAGGGTTTGGAAGAAACGAAAAAGGAAGGAAAGCATGGAAAACCCATTGCACTTGAAGTCACTGAATCACATATCCGTTGTTTGTAGATTTATAGATAAATCTCTTGATTTTTATCATAATGTTCTTGGGTTTTTCCCTATCAGGAGGCCTAATTCCTTTGACTTTGATGGAGCTTGGTATGCTACATCAAATTTTCAAGTCTGTCTTATTATTATTATTATTATTATTATTAAAACTGTTCAAAAACATATCAAACAAATAACCCTTTGATCTTTTGTGATTGTTTTCATTGTTTTGAATATGTAATTGTGTGTGTATGAAGGTTATTCAATTATGGTATTGGGATACATCTTTTGCAATCTTTTTTTTGATACAGATGAAAGCAAAACAACACATAAAGGAAAACAGGGCAACAAGGGCTAAGCCCTCACGGCACCAACTCCAATCATATCCTTAATAACAAGAGCTCTAACAGCTTCGGGGGGATCTTCCAGCATGACCACATGGTCAGTCTGCACCATTCCAAGGTTAGCCAGCCGATCAGCAACTTTGTTGCCTTTCCTCAGCGTGTGTCGAAGGGAAAAATTGCAGCGCTTTAGTAGGAACTTGGTATCCTCAATGAGAGCTCGGAAAGGGGAATTATGGCTCAGACCACTGTGAATTAAGTCAATAGCATGGGCCACATCAGTCTTAATAGCCACATTCAATGTGTTTTTCTAGAAAATGATGGTCAGTCCGCGATATATAGCCTATAACTCAGCTTCCACAGCAGAACAGTGGCCTAGATATCCGTAGTAACCCCAAACCCATGTACCAGCTTCGTCCCGTAGGAGTCCTCCATAACCAGCTTGTCCAGGGTCACCCTTGGAGCAACCATCAGTGTTGAGCTTTAGAGTACCTGCAATAGGAAAACACCAATTAATAGATGTAGGAGCTGTTCATGAATTGGGATGGAGAGGAGAAGAGAAAGCCTCTTCAATCTCATGACCATAGATCCAAATATTCTTGAGACTAGCTTGAATGGGTTGGCTAACATTTTCAAAAACCATGAGATTGCGAACTTTCCAAATCTGCCACAGAGTGGCAGAGAAGAATCTGTACCACTTAGTATCGAGAAACACGTTTTTATTTTGCAAATTAATTGCCACCCATTCTGCTAGAGGTAGGCTGCAACCTTCCTCCCACCATCTAAGGGCTTTAACTTCAGTCCAAATAGCTTTAGCACAGGGGCACTCGCGCAGGAGATGGCTTGAATCTTCACTATATAGGCCACATCTGGGGCACACTGCAGTGGTTGTCATATTCCTCCTGAATCTTAGTTGATTGGTTAGTAGTCGATCATGGAGGATGAGCCATAGGAAGCATTTGAGCTTTTGAGGTATTTTAACCTTCCATAACCATTTCCAGGTCCTTCCATCAGATTCTTGGTTAGATATAATCCTGTAAGACGAAGCTGTGGAGAAAGTGCCCACAACGGTTCCAATCCAAGTGGGCGCATCAGTGTAAGTCACAAATCGGGGTCTGTGGATCTTGGTGATCTCTTGAAGGTCCTGTGGGTAACAATATTGGCAATAATCTCAGTGTTCCACTTGCCTTCCTCATCAAGAAGTGAGCTCACCTTATCTGAATTATTCACCTGTGTGGCAGAGTAGTTGTGGGCTAAAGGCTGTAAGCCACACCACCAGTCATGCCATAATGAAATGTGTTCCCCATTTCCTACATTCCATTTTACCTCTTTTCTCAGAGTGTCCCTGTATCGACAGATGCTTTTCCACACATGAGAAGCCTTCCTCTCCATAGGCCAGTTGTAAATGTTATGACTTCTAAGATATTTATCCTGCAACACTCTGCACCAAAGTTTGTTATGATCGGTAAGGATTTTCCAGCCTAATTTGGTCAGGAGGGCAGCATTATTGTCCCTGGCTTTTCTAAGCCCGAGGACCCCTGCCTCCTTAGTCCTACAAACCTTATCCCAGTTAAGCAAATGGACTTTCTTATGGTTATCCGTGTCCCCCCAAAGGAAGTTCCTGTTAATTTTATCAACTTCATCACAAAATCTTCTAGGCAGCTCCATGAGGGATGGCTTCTTTCTGTTGATGGTCCTCAAGAGTAGCAATAGGAGATGAACTGGGGATGGGTAAGGTCACCTGAGCTGGCGTATGAGTAAGCTCTACCATGGTTAGATCCATTTGCTGTGTGGGATAATTCTCAGAACATACAGTGACAGTTGGGCTCATGTGATCCTGGCGGTCAATGGGGTGACTGGAGGTGTCTGGGTGGTGACAGTCTGGTATTTTTGACATCATATCACTATGTTGATATGTTGAACACTCTTCCATTGGAATTAAACTAGTTGAAAGTTGCAGTTGGGGTTCTGGTTTCTTGGGGAGGGGTTGATTCTGACCAACTTTGGTTTTACCTTTGGGGTCCGGTGTTAAATGGGAGCCTATTTGAGTGGGTTGAATTTCAGTTTGGGCTTTCTCTGCCCTTGCTTGTGTTGTTTTCTTTCCTCGGGCATGGTCTCCTGGGCCACCTTGATTGGCCTCAAGGTATTTGAATCTATTATTGTATTGTAGTGGACCAGACTTATCTTGCCCTTTTCGGTTCTGGGCTAGCTTCCGACCTCGTTTTGTCACTAACATCCAAGGTCCAAAAGTGGTTTCCTCCTCCTGTTGCAATTGCAGGTGACCATTGGATGTAGGCATGCTTGTGATTGGACCACTATCCCTGGAGCTGGCTAGATTTTGCCCTACCGCCGTTGTTTGGGTGGCCTCCTTGAATCGACAAGCTTCCTTGCGATGATCAATCTTGCCACACAAAAAGCAAAATGAGTGCAATGATTCATACTCGATATTGTAATATTTACCTTCTAAAATAAACTTGGGTTTAAGAGGTTTAGTGAGGTCCATTTCTATACAGATTCTGGCAAACTTCCCCCTGGTGGCCATGGCAGTGGTCCAGTCAATTTTGAGGGGTTTACCAAGAGATTTGGCAATTGCAAAGAGAACTTTTTCCTGATAATACTCAATCGGAAACTCTGGAAACCGAACCCAGATAGCAGTTTTGGTTTCGAGTGCTTCCGATGGCTTGAAGTTTGGTTCCCAGCGTTTCACAGTGAGATAGTGGTCCATGATAATCCAGGGACCCCCTGTGTAGACTTTGAAGTAATCCTCCTGTTCTGAAAATTTAAACAGAAAGTAGTTGTTGCCTAGATCAATCGCATTGAAATCTCCTTGGAGCCCCCAAATGTTTCTCACTCTAGTACAGAGCATTTTATAGCCTATGCTCTTGCCCAGAAGTTTGACAATGAGAGAGCTCTCCCATGGTTTTCGAATTTTTTCTAGAAGTCTTTTCGGCAGTGAGATTTGGGGAAAACCCAAATGTTCTGAATGTCTGGCCTCAGTTGTGGAATTAATTCTCTGATCGCCACTTGGCTCATCCTCCTCGTCAGATGAAAGGATCTCAACTTTATCATCAAAGATATAATCTCCGATCTTTGGTTCTGTTAGAACTGCCTTGAAGGATCGAGAGTGATCAAGCTGTGTAGGAGGAGGGTGTGACAACGTGGAGTGTTCCCCTAATTCCTCAGTTTCCATAGCTATCTCTGGCTCCGTGTGCTTTTCCTCCACTGAGATTGTACTCTTAATCTTCTTTGTGCTCCTAATTAGATGATCCTCTTGTTTTCATATTTTTCCCCCTAAAAATGTAAAATAAATTTTTAGTTGCCCACATGCCCCAATAATAGAAAAGATAGTAGTGACATATATATGTCTATTTGAAAAAATTTACAAACATAGACATAAACCTCTTATATGAGATGGGTTTACTTTTTTTTTTTTGGGAACTATACTTATATGAGAATGTTATATCTGATTTTATAATTAATTTCAATGTAAATAGAATTTTTTTTTATCATTCCGTGTGCGAGTAAAATAATTCGACCTATTTACATACTCAAATGCGTAGTCATAGAAAGTGTGTGTGTGCGTGCTTCACAAACATGTGTGTTGAGTGTGTAAAGTAAATGAGAATGATTGTAATATGAAAGTAGAATTATGCATCCTTCTCTGTTTTCTCACACACATTCTTAAGTTCATGCAAATTATGCATTTACAAGAACAAGTTTTGTTTTGTTTTATTTATTTATTTATTATTATTTATCAAATCTAGTGCTTTGAAATTCTATGTCATGAAGGGATGAGCTGCCTGAACTGGATGTCCAGCCCACGTCAGTATTTTTTTTTTTTTATCTAAATTAATGATTTAAATTTTATTTACATACATACAAACTCAATATTAGATTTAAGTATAAAACCTGACTCAATATTTAATAGATTAATGATTAAACAAATTTTATACATCATTGATTCATACAAAATATGGAGATGACACAATTTAAACGCCCGACAATACCCTCTAAGTTCGGCAAGCCATTTGAACTCATGTAGTTTTTAATTTTTTTTTTCTTTTAAACTCGAAAGTATTGCTTTTTTAAAACATTTCATGTGTAAAATAAAAAATAAAAAATAAAAAATAAACAATTCATAAAAATAGTACGTGACGATCTCGGCCAGGTCGAAATTATTTGCGGAGATCTTGGAATTCGAGATAAGCGGATGTGCGATAAGAATCCTAGATTTATCCTTATCCAGCTCCATTGAAGTAAGGCTTTTAAAGGGATTAGAGATCAGGGCACCCTGTCGGTCTCAGGTATATGTGATATATTGTGAGCAATGAATTGTAAGTTAAATCCTTGAATATATAGCTTTGAGAGATTATTGACTTGATCGTCAGAGTGCTCCCGGGTGGACGAACCACCGCCGGATTCTCACTGTCGATGCTCTCTAGCTGAGTTTTTTGTTTAGTTTTGTGGTCAAAAATCAACACCCACAATAAGATAACTAATATATAACAATTTGGCTACTCAATAAATCAATAAATAAATAATTGCAAATCAAAATTTTATACAGTAAACTCTAATTACATCATTGTATGCTAAGAGTTGATTTTGAACGATCTAATAAGAGATTTTGTAACTGTTTAAACTCAATTCAATTCAACTCAAACATTAAGCCTATATATTATTTCAAGTCTAATTAGAAAGAAAATACAATTATAAAGTTCATAAATTTTCATTATATTTCACAAATAAATAATATAAAATATAAAAAAATTCTATTAGTTTTGGCACATGCTACAACTCTAAATCCTAAGCCCAACTCAAAAGTTAAATAGGTTTAAAATATTTGTCTAACCTGATCCCTCGGACCAAAATACCATTCCCAAATCCTGAAGGGTTGAACTGAGTGGACTAGTGGGATGGTGTCCACCCCAACCACAGCTATGTTTGAAACATATGCCATTCATTATGAGAGTTGTATCTAATTATTTATTTCTTTCCAAATTATTTGAGCTTGTTGTAATTCTTTTGTATATTTGTAATTAATTTTTACTGATTGCCACAGCATGAAAATGCTATGGACTCATTTTGCATCATGGCCCATCTAAGTAACCCGTATTTCCCAAACTATTCAAATGAATGTGAAATCAAAGTTGTTGCATCATAGCCCATCTAAGTAACCCCAATTTCCCAAACTATTCAAATTAATGTGAAATCAATGTTATTGCGGAATCACAAGTTAAACCATGGCATTTAACCTAGTGGCTTTGTGGTGTGAAATCTCGAGGTTAACAATTTATAAAGAAGGGTTTGATATCTTTTGTGGTGGTATTTATTTCTCTTCTATTATGAGGTTGTATGTCAATAGTAATCGAGTTGCATGTAAAATTATTGAACTAGTGATTTATCATCTTATTTCTTATAAATATAAAATTTTATAATCTTTAATCTGATCTTATAACTTGATTAATTAGACCCTCTCGTTTCTCACACATTAGATCCTAATTTACACAACATAAATGATATAGACCCCTACAAACACCCCACACCCACGACCCTCACGCACACGTGTCAGAGAGATAAGAAAAAAAAGAAAAAGAAAAAAACACACATGACCAATCACAATCATTTGAGGGTCATGGAAGTCTTCCATGATGGGGGTTCTCAAATATTTTCTTTTACACAACCATGGTGTATATTCACCCGACTTTAAGAGCCATAATCTCACTCACATAATGGATTCATACATAATTGGCCAGAATCATGTACACTACCCTTGGCCACCAATAGATTTAAAAAAAAAACAAACCAAAAAAAAAACTTTTGTACAAATTACCACACAACTAACTCTTTCTCCTCCATTTTAGAGGACAAAGAAAGGATTGGAGAGAATTAAATCTTCTATTTGAATTAAATCTTCTATTCACTCTCTCCTGCTCTTTGTTCACGTACTTGGATAGGTTTGAATAAGTTAAAAGAATTGTTTAGATCTCAATTGTTCAAAGCCAACTTTCAACTTGACTTTATTTGCCCTCACACTTTCAAAAGTAAGTTTAAACTCTAAAAAAATATTTAATTAAAAAAGTTTAAACTCTAAAAAAATATTTAACTAAATTTTAATTTTTTTAATTGAACTAATCCTTATTGCACCCAAACAATAACAAGGGCAAAGGCGGTGGGAGAGAGAGTATGGGTCAGTGTGTGCTGGCTGTCCATTAGGACAAACATACCCTATAACTTAAATACTATAATAATCACAAGAACCCATCATTAATTGAATGAAGGACAAAAATACATTCAATTACAAATTTCCCTAAACAATGCATATATCCATGATCAAAGTCCAAGACACATGGTTTGATCCTTAAACTATTCTTACCCACTTTCAAATAATATTTGTTTCGGGAAAATTGAAATGATGATCTAAAAGCCCACGATTAATTTTGATACACATCTAAAGAGTATAATGTATAAATTTTTTTAAAAGTTGCTATTTTCACTCTATTCTACTCTACTCTACTCTAAATATACTTCATTATTTTTTTCTTATTATACATAATTATATTAATACCCTTAAAATTTTAATTTTTTCAGAAAATATATTTTGTATGAAACGATATTAAGGTAACTATGTATAATAAAAACAAAGAAATGAATATATTTGAAATAGAGTGGAGTGAGAATAGCAGCTCCGATTATTTTTTTATTCAAAAGTAATTTGAAATGCATAAAAAAATTTAAGATTTTATTTTTGTTATTTTTTTCTCCTTATTGATAATCTATTGGGCCAATAGAAAAATGTTATTGTTTCAAAAAATTTAGGAAAATGTTTCGTAGCTCGAAACAATTGCCCTGAATAGCTCGATTTCGAAGCAAAGGGGAAGAGAGAAGCAAAGGGAGAGAGAGAGAAAGAGAGAAGCAGAGAGCGAGGAGAAAATCAGTGTTCTCCATTGAGGGAAGGAAATCGGTGTCACATGTCGAAAATAATGTGGAGGCGGCGGCAGCGGCGGCGGCATTTCTGCAGGTGAAGGTATTGGTTACAGACATGCCAGGGTTGATGCAGGTGCAGGCATTTAGATGTGCAAAAAATGAAATTCTTGATCATGATAGATTTTTATTTTAAAATAATAGGACATCAACTCCGTCACATCATTTATATATATTTTTATTTGTATATATTACTTAGACTATTGTCATTTTTTTAACTGTAGTGTACTCATAATTCCAACAGAAGAGTATTAAAATAAATAAATTTTAAACTTAAAAAAAAAAAAAAAAAAAAAAAAACTTAGGCAGAATAATGCAACCCTACATAAATACATGACATTTATTACATCAATACACATAAAAACTGAATTAAAACTAAAATAAATTTAATAATATTTATTAATTGAGTAATGCTAGAGACTGCAAAAATTCTATCAAAATTTTTATCAAATGTCTCACATGGGTGTGAGACCCACACAATGTGGGTCCTATGTGGGTCCCACACCTATGTGAGATATTTGATAAAACTTTTGGTAAAATTTTTAAGACCTCTAGCATTTTTGTTATTAATTTTAGGACAAATTACATATACCTCCCTCGAGGTTTAGTTAAATTACAGATACCCCCTTGAGGTTTTGAAAATTACAGATACCCCATTGAGGTTTATATTTTCATAACAAATTGCCCCCTGAGATTTATATTTTCATAACAATTTGCCCCTTAATTTGTTATGCAAATATAACCTTCAGGGGGTATCTGTCATTTCTCAAACCTCAGGGGATATCTATAATTTTACTAAATCTTGAGGGGTATTTGTAATTTGTCCTTAATTTTACATACAAATTTTATTGGTATACCAATACTTTTCCAAATAGTAATGATTCCTAAATCGCGGTATCGGGTAACGTAACGGTATCGATCGCGGAGTATCGGTATCGGTAGTATCGGCCGGTACGTATTAGGAATCGGGTGTCGCGACCGTGAAATTTTAAAAATCATTAGCAATCCCTCTAAAACTCAATTTTATGCATTTTTTTTTACTCTTTTAGCCTTAATTTGTCACATTTTAATCAAAATCTTGATATGTAGGAGCACTTTTGACTCATTTTCAACTAAATGATATGTATTTATTTTAGTCACAATTATAACTTTTAATTATCTGCAATATCATTTTCAACTAAATGATATGTATTTATTTTAGTCACAATAAAATATTTAAAATAAAAATAAAAATCTAATTAGAATAAACCTCTTTAAAAAAAAAAATTCTAAATCTTAAACATCTACACCAAAACAAGACACAAATAAAAAAAATAAAAAAATATAGTACAAAAATATGGCACCAAAATAAATAAATAATAAAAACCAATAACAAACCTTTCCACTGATCCAACTTTTGACAGATTGGATTGAACATGTACTTTTCTTATTTTTTTTCCCCTCTTCTGCTAAGTAAAAATATATATATATATATATATTAATATAAACAGTGGTGGTGTAGTGTAGCCTGTAGGTGTATAAACAAAGAAAAATGAGGGAAAAAAACATAGCACTAAAACAGAGCATTGCTGTGCAACAGCAATGGTTCCAAAAAACAGAGCATCAACAACTCACCAAAAACAGAGCATAAACACAAATTATAACTTGCAACTCAGGGACACAAACCGTCTTTGAAGAAGTGTACTCATAATTCCAACAGAAGAGTATTAAAATAAATAAATTTTAAACTTAAAAAAAAAAAAAAAAACTTAGGCAGAATAATGCAACCCTACATAAATACATGACATTTATTACATCAATACACATAAAAACTAAAATAAATTTAATAATATTTATTAATTTTACATACAATTTTATTGGTATACCAATACTTTTCCAAATAGTAATGAACCCCACCCCCCACACATATATCCCACCAAAGTTTGAGTCCAAGCTATGGAACCCCAAAAGAAAGGAGCAATGTATCTTTACAAGCTAGCCCAAAATCCTGAGGCCAATTCGCCTCCGGCGACCATGAAAAAGGCAGCATCACGCAATCATTGGGGTCTAAGGAGATCGAAAACTTATAGAGAAAATGAGGGTGGTGGGCGCCGGAGGTTGGTGGTGGAGGAGGAGGGTGGAGGAGAGGTGGTGGTTGAGGCAAGAAAATCAGTGTTCTCCATTGAGGGAAGGAAATCGGTGTCACATGTCGAAAATAATGTGGAGGCGGCGGCAGCGGCGGCGGCATTTCTGCAGGTGAAGGTATTGGTTACAGACATGCCAGGGTTGATGCAGGTGCAGGCATTTAGATGTGCAAGAAGGACTTATGATAGGTTGGAGATGTTCAGCTCCAAACACATTGCCTACAACCTCAAGAAGGTGGGTTTCTCTTAATTTGTTCTTTCATTTACGCTATGTTTGGATTAAATTAATAAGAATTTGTGAAGGAGAAGAAAAAAGAAACAAAAAAATAAATAAAATATATGTTAAATTTTTTTTTTTCTCTCACTTTTTTGTTTTTTTCCCCCACAACTCTCAACTTTAATTCTTAATCTATACACAATTTGTAGTTCTATGCTTGTTTATTTTTAAGTTCTGTGGGATTTTCCCTGGCTCCAAATTGGGTATCAGGATCCTCTAGAGTTGGTTTCCTAAAGTGATCCCTGAAGTAGGGTGATCCAATGGTTGAAAATGAAACTAACCAAAACGACGTCGTTTTGGTTAGTAATATTATAAAAAAAAAAAAATTGCTTTGATTCAAAATCCCTTTGCAGATCTGATATACTCAAGTGAAGTAAAATGATAAAGAGAGAGAGAAAGAAGGAGGAACTCTTCCCACCCATCCCGACGTGCCGTTGCCGCTGCCACGCCGTTGCTCTTTGTATTTAGCTCTTTATCGGTTCACATGTCTTCCATTTAATCCTGATACTGTACCCGTTCTTTGCCACTTTTATGAGTTATGATTCTTTATAATGGAACCTGTTAATTCTGAATTTTTATTGCATAAAAAATGTTTGTGGTGTATTCCAATTATGGTTGTTTTCCCTCATAGGGCCGGCTATGGTGTTTTGAGATTTATTATGGAGAGTGGGGCAAAAGGATGCGAGGTGTGTTTTGCCTTCTTGTGTACTGGTACTGATGCTATATTGTACTTCTAAGTGTGAATCTAATTGGTTAACTAACAGGTGATTGTTAGTGGAAAACTCAAGACCATGAATATATTGATGGCGGGCAGCGGCGTTGCAGCGGCAACGGCGCGTCGGGATGGGTTGGAAGAGGTCCTCCTTCTTTCTCTCTCTCTCTCTTCGTCAATTTTACTTCACTTCAGTATTTCAGATCTGCAAAGGAATTTTGAATCAAAGCAATTTTTTTTTTTTTAATTTACTAACCAAAACGACATAGTTTTGATTAGTTTTATTTTGAGCCGTTGATTCATTCCACTTCAGGGATCACTTTAGGAAACCAACTCTAGAGGATCCTGATACCCAAATTGGTACCCTAAAAAAGGATTAGAGAAGTTTTATTCATGTGTTTTTTTTTTTTTTAAAAGAAAAATTGAATGGCTAATTTTATGGACTCCGGAAAATATTTAAAAATTATTATAAAAAAAAATTGTACGTTAGTCAATAAGTATATTTGTGAATGATTTTTTAAATTTTTTTTTGGATATGTAAAATCACTTATATTGTAAAAGGGTACTTACGGCTAGGTTTTAATAAGTAAACTTATTGTCTAATAGGTCTTCTGAAAAAAATTTGTCATAAAAAATGTCACTAATTACAATTTTTAACGACAATTTATAAAATTCATGAAAAAAAAAGTCATTAATTGTCAATTTTTAACTACATATATAAAAAAATTTCAAAAAAAAATTATTTTTATCGACAATTTATCAAAACTTATTTTTAATAAGATTTTATGGAAATTAAATCCAATTATTATAACTTATTATTTCTAGTTTACCCTATTGTAAATAGCCTAATGTAGCTTCCTTGGTGGACAAATAGTTTACAACGCAATTTATTTTCTTGCCTTTTTCTTTTTGGATTCTCCTTCTGGATTGATTCAATTTTCAGTCATTGGGACTCCACAAGGTTGGAGAAGACAATAACCACAAGTCTAGAGAAGATCTTTGAATTTTTGTCCATGGGACTCTCTCTCTCTCTCTCTCTCTCTCTCTCTCTCTCAGTTGTGCACTTTGCACATGGAAATGTTGGGTGACCAGAAGAATCTGGGCAACACAGGTCCCTGAGAGAAGATCTCTCAACACAATGATGATTTCTTGTCCAATAATACTATAAATTTAAAAATTTAATTTAAAATTTACTTAAAAATATAAATATGTGACTCAAATTTATTTTATGCATGAATCTTATAATGTATATTTTCAATCTTTATTACACACTCTCATTTTTTACACAAATCTAGAATCGTTAGTTTGGATGCCTAATTTACTATTTTTTGCCATCTAATTAATTTCTCTCTTTTACTTACTAATTAAATCATATTTATAAATTATAATAGTAAACTAATTGTAGGTTGAATAACATGGTTAGGTTAGAGAAATTATTTGTTAGTTTCTGGATCAAATTTATGAATTGCTTTAATTTGATAGTCATTAGTTTAGACCGTACAATTTATTATTTTTGTGTTGATATTTTAAAAAATGACAAAAAAATAAAAAATACTGAAAAAATACTTAATAATTGTTCAGTTGGATTCGTTGGAATCATAATTATTGATTATCCCACGTGCTCATTGCAATTCATTTAGCTAATCATTTTTTTGACTATCAAATGCTAATAAACTAATAATAGGGCAATCAAGTGGTTTATTTCTTGTGTTAATTTAATTTTTTATAATTTTAATTATATTAATTTTACACTTAAAACTTTTAGATTGTGTGAATTTAATTCAATTGGTAATGCCCCTTCAAAAAATAAATTAAAATCAAGGGACCAAATAATTTATTTGTACTTCTAAGGCTTCGTTTGGGAAGCCATGGTTTGGGCTTTTTTGGCTATTTTAGCCACAAAAAACAAAATAGGCTATTTTAGCCATAACAAACAAAACATCACATCCAACCAGTCGCGACCATACACTTGGATGGGTAAGAGGAAAAGGTAACGGTGAGAAAGGGGGGGTTCCGGCTTTTTTTTTTTTTTTTAAAGAAAAATTGTATGGCTAATTTTATGGACTCCGGAAAATATTTAAAAATTATTATAAATTTTTTTTTACGTTAGTCAATAAGTACATTTGTGAATTATTTTTTAATTTTTTTTTTTTTGGGTATGTAAAATCAATCATATTGTAAAAGGGTACTTACGGCCATGTCTTAATAAGTAGACTTATTATCTAATAGGTCCTATGGAAAAAATTTATCATAAAAAATGTCACTAATTACAAGTTTTAATGACAATTTATAAAAATCATGATAAAAAAAGTCACTAATTGTCAATTTTTAGCGACATATATAAAAAAATTTCAGAAAAAAAATTATTTTTATTAATAATTTTATCAAGACTTATTTTTAATAGGACTTGATGAAAATTAAGTCCAACTATTATAACCTATTGCTAGTTTAACCTATTGTAAATAGCCTAATGTAGCTTCCTAGGTGGACAAATAGTTTACAACGCAATTTATTTTCTTGCCTTTTTCTTTTTGGATTTTCCTTCTGGATTGATTCAATTTTCAGTCATTAGGACTCCACAAGGTTGGAGAAGACAATAACCACAAGTCTAGAGAAGATCTTTGAATTTTTGTCCCAACAATGATTCATCCCACAAGTCTAGAGAAGATCTTTGAATTTATGTGATGTTTTGGTCTTGGAATTGTATTTTTTTTTTTTTTTTACTTTTTTAATGTATTAGTGCTATTAGTGGTGATGTTTTTAGTGGGATGAATCATTGTTGTTTGTCCATGGACTCTCTCTCTCTCTCAGTTGTGCACGTTGCACATGGAAATGTTGGGTGACCAGAAGAATCTGGGCAACACAGGTCCCTGATAGATCTCTCAACACAATGATGATTTCTTGTCCAATAATACTATAAATTTAAAATTTTAATTTAAAATTTACTTAAAAATATAAATATGTGATTCAAATTTATTTTATGTATACGAGTTTGGATTATCTGCCGTGGTTTTTTGCAATGCATCCTAGGGTGGCACCAAAACGACGTCGTTTTGTAAGTTTTTTTTTGTTTTCCTTTCCTTTTCTCTCTCATTTGTTGAGAACCCTAACCCATGAAACGAGAGAGGTGAACAGAAACATGTTGAGGGCAACGGCGATTCTATGGTGGCGAAGCGAGGTGCATGAAATGTAGTTGGGTGAGATCCTTCCTGCAACTCAATTTTCATCACCCACAAAGAATGTTCATCATGTTCATGGTTTTGTAATCCAATGAATGGCATGACCTATGGTAAATATGATGATAACCCATCAAGTCATTACAATTATTCATGTCCCTCTCCTGTTAGTCGGTTCTCTCTTCAATCTGATTGTTTATCCTCAGTGGTTCTAGAAACCCATTAACCCAGAGTTTCAAAGCAAATGACCAAGTTCATTTATGAGGTGATTCAAAAAAAGAGTTTAAAGACACACCATAGATATAGAAATCTGGGCAATTTCATGGTCCCAAATTTTGGGACCATAGATTTTTCTAGTTCATTTTCAAGCTTGTCGGGATTGCAATGTGGTAGATCTCAACCCCACAAAACTCAAGAAATCAAACCCACTTAAACCGAACCCATTTACAACAACAAGGAATCAAACCTCGCCTCGCCGCCGCCGTTTCGCCTCACCGACTTTACTCCTTCAGCTTCGTCTCTCTTCTCTCCTCAGTTCTGGTTGAGTCGGGTTAGGGTTATGATGGATGAGAGAGAAAGGAAAAGAGGGGGAAAAGGAGAAGAAGAAAAAAAATTTTCCAAAACCACATTTGGTACCACCGCAGGAAACATTGTAGAAGATCACGGCAGATAATCTGAACTCCTATCTTACAATATATATTTTCAATCTCTATTACCCACTCATTTTTTACACAAATCTAGAATCATTAGTTTGGATGCCTAATTTACTATTTTTTGCCATCTAATTAATTTCTCTCTTTTACTTACTAATTAAATCATATTTATAAATTATAATAGTAAACTAATTGTAGGTTGAATAACATGGTTAGGTTAGAGAAATTATTTGTTAGTTTCTGGATCAAATTGATGTATTGCTTTAATTTGATAGTCTTAGTTTAGGCAGTACAATTTATTATTTTTGAGTTGATATTTTAAAAAATGACAAAAAAATATTAATTAAAAATTACTGAAAAAATACTTAATAATTGTTCGGTTGGATTCGTTGGAATCATAATTATTGATTATCCCACGTGCCCATTGCAATACATTTAGCTAATCATTTATTTATTTATTTATTTTTTTGTGACTATCAGATGCAATAAACTAACAATAGGGCAATCATGTGGTTTATTTTTTGTGTTAATTTAATTTTTATAATTTTAATTATATTAATTTTACACTGAAAACTTTTAGATTGTATGAATTTAATTCAATTGGTAACGCCCCTTCAAAAAATAAATTAAAATCAAGGGACAAAATAATTTATTTATACTTCTAAAAGTGATTTTGAGATTGGTATTTCAATTTGGAATATGTCATTCCCCTTTAAATTAATTATTTTGTTCTTGATTTCTGTTCAATTTATATAGATATTACCATTTGTTTTAACTTGATGCAATGTAAAAAATTAAAAAGTAAAATTGTAACAATTAAAAATAAAGAAGCCAAATTTGACACGAGGCAATTTACAAGAATTATGTGTATAATTTGCTCTTAATAATAATATAATCAGTAAGCTTATGAACCCAAAAAATTACAATTTTTTTTTTTTAATATTGCATTCGTTTTGATATAGTGATAATACCAACTCAACATTTTGGATTCATTTAAAGATTCTAAATTCTAAATACTAAATTTGTTATTATATTTATTTAGTTTTAATTCATAAATCTGTTCTTTTCTTTATTATAGACTTAGAAAATTTAAAAATAAAATGTCCATAACACTCTGTATTAATTTTAATAAAGTGTGAATTTGTTTACAATAATAAATACATAGTAGATTTTAATATTTTAATGGTGGGTTTTTCATGCAGGAGTTTGATGAGGTGTATGTGCCGGCCTGGCATTGCATTGTGGGCTCAAGTTTTGGGTCATTCGTTACCCATTCCACTGGATGTTTCCTTTACTTTTCAATGGAGAAATTTCACATTTTAATTTTCAAAACAAAAGTTCAGAGAGCTTTAAATTAATAACTTAAAATAAAATTATAAAATTTTAATTTGAAAAATTGCAACACCATAAAATAAAAAAATTTAAAAAATCAAATTTAATTTGATATTAGTGTATTTTCTTTCTTTTTTCTTTTTTTTTCCCAATTATTATTAATTATTTGTTCCTCGAGTTTGTAAATGATAATTGAAGGGCACACAAAGTGTTTATATTAATTTTTAGTTTGTTTCGTTGCATATCCATTCTTTTTATTTATTTATTGTTAGGAATATGCATTCTTTTTATTTCTTACAATAATTGTTTGGTACTTTGATTATTGTTTCTCAAGCTACTTCAACCACACGATAAGATCCTATTAGATTGAATTTTAAATTTAAACAATGCATTCAATATATCACCATTGAAAAACAAAAATGATTTTTTTAAATATTAAATGAAAGTATATCAATATTGTACGGGAGAGAAATATTTGCCTTGCTCCGTATCTCCTTACTACCAAGCTCGTCTCTCTCCGTTAGAATTCCGTCGCACTGTAGACAAAACAAAGGTGAGTTACCCGGTGATGGGTTTGTCGGAAAACCCCTCTGACAATCAAATTAGCTTTTTGGAGTAGAGAGAAGGCAGAGCACTGTAGAGAGAGAAAGAGAGAGAGAGAGAGAGAGAGAGAGAGAGAGAGAGAAATTGTTTACCTCTAATGTCTGTATGCTCCTCATTTTCAAGGCTAGCCATGCAGCCTCAGAGGTTGTGGTCGCATTACCTCTGTTATCCTTCTTTGAACAGGTGACTGTGCTCCCCTATACACTTCTTACACGTGTAGAGACTAAAACCTCCAAACAGTGTTTGTCACGCCGCCAAAAAGTATTGATGCATACTAGAAGTGGGTTTCTCTCTTCTCTTTATTAGCCCACGTGAAATTCTCTATCGAGTTATTACTTGTGAACACCCTTGTATTATGTTGACTCTTTTATGTCGGGCTAAATCAGACTGGTCTATCAGGAGTAGTGTACTCAAACAAAGCCCTGATTGCCTGGCACCGACTGAGGGTAAGTGCGCTGCGCGATGTCTCGGCTACACACCGCGATCCCAAGGATCGCCTGCTTCGGTGATAGTAGACCGAACAGGATGCAGTTCGGTCGTCACATGACTTTGTTGCTTTGGACCTCAATGCTAGGGAAGTGATGCCTGCCAGCTGATCTAGCTTGGCTGGGTTCGGCCGACATAATATTTTATGTGTGCCTAGCTCGGCCCAACACTATATTCCGTGTGGGTCCACTCGGCCAAACGCATCTCGGACAATCGCAGTCTTACACCAGCACTACATTTAGCGCGGACCTAGTCTGGCCCAACAATGCAGCTCGAGTTCTTCTCGCCTAACCCAAAATCACATTTCGTGTTGGCGCAGCTTAGCCCATTATTCGATACAAATCTCCCTCTCAATTGCCCCTTAATCCTATCCGAACTGAACGTGAGTGAGATTACCTTTTCTGACCGAGCTATCTATTTTGGCCGGGCGTTGAGAGTTGCACTGGTTGTCTTGTTGTCAATTAATCCTCCGTATTGATGGCCCATCACTTCACTGCCATGTGGTCCTTCCTGACTGGCTCCGTGTGGCCTTATAACTGTCTCAATTACCTCTGAAATTTGAAAAGTTGGTGTCTCTTCATCATCACCTATATACACGCGTAAGGCCAGATATCATCCCCATACTGTTCATCTTCTCTTTTGCATAAAACCCTAAACCCTTGAGCTCCTGCCTTCATCGCCATCCCCGTCGTCGCTTTTCTTCGTGCCGTCATTAGCATTTTTCGTCTTCACGAACACCACAGCAAGGGTCGAGGCTGATTGGGTCTTAATTCGGCACCCAAATCCGTAAGTTCTTCTCACTTTTATCTTTTTCTCATCGTTGTTCTTCGTGTTCTTCGCATTTTTCTTGTCTGTGATCATTGGTATTTTGCCAATATCCTTTTCTTGGGGTAAACCAACGAATATTCATAGAAATTAGGTGCAATTGAAACCCAAAACATGGATGGGGCTTCCTTGCCCCTCATTACAATTTCAGTACATAGTCTTGAGTTTTGAGTAAATAGCGTAAATTCTGGCAAAGTTGAGCTAAATACTAATTTTAGATCCAAAAATAGGATTGAGCCGGGCTAAAACTGGTTCGTGTCCTTCCAAGTGACCGTGACCGCGCTGGAAGCCTATAAGAACCACTAGTTGAGATAAGTACCAAGAGATTAGGATGAAGGCCCAAAACCGGCCTAACATCTTAGGCTCCACTACTGAGCAAAAACGTAAACCGAGTTAAGACTAGAGGGTAGCAGAACTTTTGTAGTCGAGCTGGGCGTATTTTGATAGTCGCGCACTTGATGCCATGCTAACACTTGCACTTACTTTTAATGATGCAGAACGAACTAGGACCGACCAGGCACATTCAACATCACAGTTGGTGAGGCTAAAAAACTAAGCAAACAATCACCAGAGCCACCCAATTTGGACCGAGCTACTATCAAATTTATCATCCAAAATAAAATCGGGGTAAATGGAGAAATATTGGTTTATGGTTAGTTTGCCTGGGGCAATGGCCGAGTTCTGTAGAGAACACAACATTCCAGATGACGTTCACCTGGAGCTAGCGAAGAAGCGAGCCACTCCATAGGGAAAATTGGACGCCTACCCCTTCACGGTTGTGTCCGTTGGGGTTGGTGGCCTACGTTTTCCGGTCCAACCCTTAGTCTACGAATTTTTGAGGCAGACTAGGTTGTGTCCAACCCAAGTATCCAACAACACTTATAAGATAATAAATGGCGTGGCCGCGCTGAACTGGATCCTCAGTTTGAACCTCAGCCTCGCCGAGATATTCCATCAGTATACACTTAGCAAAAATAAAGGCGGCTTTTGTTGGTACCTCAAAGTTAGGAAGGGCCGAACAAAACTTATTAAGGCTAACTCGACCAAAGAAATAAACAACGATGACTTTCTATGGGTGTCCGGCAATTATGAGGACACCGAGGCGCCATACCGGGCTGGTACATGCACAAAAAATTTTGAGAGCGCTGGTGAGTAGTCTAGCATGGTTTGAATTTTTGTCTTCGATCGTTTTGCCGATCTAACACTTCGCATTTTGTGTAGATTACACAATCTTGACGGAGGATTATTCTCGAGCTAACCAGGAGGCCATTCGAGTTGTTCTCCGGCATCCGGCCGAGGAGCGAGAACCCAAAAACCAGTTCAGCTACGAACCGAGCAATCGACACACTACCCGCGCAAAAGTAAGGTCCCTGATTTTCTATGTGCCCTTTCTCCAGAGCCGAATCCAAATCTTCTGCTGATTAGACTTGTGCCTCTGACAGTCGAGCAAGAAATGACCAAAATCTGAGCCATAAAGTCCATGAACACGGAAGAGCCGAGCGATTCACAACTAGTCGAAACAGCTAGAGGGCAAACATCCCAGCCAGCTGCATATGAATCTGGCCCGGTGCTGGCTCTTGCCAGCGAACAAGTTGCTGGCTAGTCGATGAAGAGACCAAGACAGGCTTTGACCGAGTAGAGGCTGATAGACGAAGACTCCATCGAGCTTCTTCCGGTTGAGCAAGGGAAATATACTGAACGAACATTGGCTGAGCGATCCGCTCAATCCACTACATCCCGAGTCTGGTCGCCTGAGCTGGAGTACAAGTGTCGAGCAGTGACCACGTCTGATTCGGTCTACGTCGATAAGGACTATTCGCTCGATTTCCAGATGACCAAGGGCCTGTTTCTTCCTGCCGACATGAAGAAGCACGAGGAGTTGTCTAACCTGAAGGTGCTTAGATCGGTTGCAAAGTCGATTGTGCTGGTAAGTTATTTCTACAAAGCTGAGCTTTTCTGTTGCCAAGTTATTCGTCAATTTAAGTGTATTAACTATTTCTTTCTCGCAGGCTGCGCAGAAAAATTACCTCACCCACGAGCGCATGGTCTCCGTGCGGCAGAGTTTGCGGGAGGCCATAACCGACAACAAGGCCAAAATTGCCAAGTCAGAGAAACTGAAGGCCACTCAAGAGGCTATAGTAGCCGAGCGGGATCAGTTGGTCGAGTGGTTGGCAAGGGCAGATAATGAGAAAAAGGGCAGATAATGAGAAAAAGAAGTCCCTGCAGGCGACCAAAGCTAGGTACATCACCGAGCTGCGTAAGCTTCGTGACACCTACAAGGCTGAGCTGGAGAAGCAAGTAGGCGACGCAGAAGACCGCAGCTACCATGAGGGTGAGAAAGCTTATACATGGCAGGTCGAAGCGACGAAGGACATTTTTTTCCAGTGCAGCTGGAAAGTTGTTGTGGAGAAACTTGGCCTAGTGTAAGATTCTACGTGTTCAAGAATCCTCCGGCTGTTTTCATTCCGGCCCACATGCAGGCTTATGCCAATGCCGCGCAGTAGAAGCTCATTGAGGCGGCGAAACTTGCAGCGGCGGCCGACGCACCTGTCGCTCAGCCAGCCGATCAGAATCCGACGCCAGTGGGGTTCAAGGAAAGTCCCAACCTGACCAAGGGGGAACCCGAGCTGGAGGATAATGCCATGTTCAGAGCAGAGGAAGAGGTCGAGGAAGAAGGTGTCGACCTAGCCAACACAGTGAATGTGGACTAAGTTTTTTTATTTTAATTTTCAATTATTATTATTTTTTATTGTAACCAGGCTGGCAGCCTTGTCTTTTGTAATCAAACTTCATTATGAATGGAAATCAGTTAACTTTTTGCTCGCCATATGCATTTGTTTCTTCAATTTGTCTGATATGTTTGAATGATTATAACCATAGATTTCATTGTTGTTGAGATAATATTGCTCAGTTTGACTGTGTGGTGCTAAATTCACATATCACCAAGATGAAATTTGCTCGCAGTGTGCCAATGTGTAATGCTCTTCGTCATGCCAAGCTAATTTCAGCTCGGTAAATTTTTCGAATGTGCTTAGATGTAAAATTCCTTACCAAAAATCAACTCGGTTTTGGAGGTGAAAAAAGAGCTGCTGGTAATTACGCCAACTGTCTCCCCGGTGAACAAATTTAGCTCGGTGCGATTGCAAAATTGACTTGGTTATGCAAATTAAGCGACACATAACACCTACTGCCATGTGAGCAAAATCAGCTTTGGAAATGGGCAAAGTTAGCTCGGATTCAAATCACAAGTTGGACAAAACACCAACCTACTTCCAAAAGAGCGAACCTAGCTTGGGGAAGATGAGCAACATCAGCTCAGTCCTAAATCAGAAGTTGGGTAGAACACTAACTTCTCTCCGGTGAGCAAAATCAGCTCAAATTCTATCGTCAAAATTGGGGATAACATCAATTGGCCTTCTGGAGTACAGGATCAGCTCTGCAAAGGGTGAGCAAAATCAGCTCAAAACAAGTGGCCACAATTGGGGATAACTGATAGTACGGCATGCAAAGTCAGCCCAGGCTGAGTGAAAGTCAGCTCGGTCTTGTGCCTCAAGCTTGTTATAACTTCCTGCATGGTGCATTGTTACAACTAAGACTGAATTGCCCCCAGTACTCAGTAACGTATCATTTTAATATAGAAAGAGGGAAGTGTAAGCACATAATACAAAAGATATAAATGGCTTTTGTCCATTGCTCATCAAACATTACATATAATGCTGAAAGGCCAAGTATGAATAAAGGAAGAAAGATTACATTTCAAAAGTAGAATAGCTTGAGGTTGGCCGCATTCCATGGCCTTGGGATAGCTTTGTTGTCCAAGTCTTCCAAAAGGTGTGCCTCTTTTCCGGCAAGGCCGTTATCTTGTATGGCCCTTTCCAATTTGCACCAATTTGCCTTCCCCAGGGATCAGTGTGTTGTCTATCACTTTTCTCAGAACCCAGTCCCTAACTTTGAACAAACATGGATGCACGGTCTTATTGTATTTATTGGAGAGCTCTTGTTGGTAGGCTGCGATGTGGATTAGTGCCCTTTCCCTTCTTTCTTCAGCCAAGTCTAACTCTAGGGCAATAGCTTCATCGTTCAAGTTAGGCTTAAAGTTTTCAGATCGGATGGTTGGCATGTCGATCTCCAGGGATATGACTGCCTCCATGCCATAAGCCAGGGCGAATGGAGTCTCTCTAGTTGAATGCCTCGGGGTAGTTTGGTATGCCCAAAGCACATTGGGGAGTTCTTCAGCCCACCTCTCTTTGGCCTTCTTTAGTCGTTTCTTCAGCCTGTCCAAGATAGTTTTGTTTGAGCCTTCAGCTTGACCATTTGACTAAGGGTAAGCTGGTGTGGAATTGTAGAACTCAATCTTCAACTCTTCGCAAAATCTACGAAAGAGTTTGCCATCAAACTGCGTGCCGTTATTTGAGATAAGGGCCTTTGGGATGCCAAACCGAGTGATGACATTCTACCAGATGAACTTTTTTACATTTTTCTCTTTGATGGTGGCCAACGGCTCGGCTTTCATTTATTTAGTGAAGTAATCAGTAACAGCAATGAAAAATTTATGGTTTCCTAGAACAGTTGGGAGCAGTCCCACAATGTCTAGCCCCCGAAGGGAAAATGGCCACAGACTCGTCAAGGGGAGCAATTCTCTGGCCTGTTGGTGGATCTGGTGAGCAAATTTTTGACACTTCCTATATTTGCAGACATATTTCTGCTCGTCAGCCTGTATGCATGGCCACCAATAGCCCTGAGAAATTGCTCTGTATGCCAGGGATCTGCCCTTATTGTGGCTACCACATATGCCCTCATGAATCTCAAAGAGGAAAGCTTCAACCTTGCTGGGGTGGATGCATTTCAAATACAGCCCTGTAAAGGACTTTTTGTACAGGGCGCTGGATGGAGAGAGACAAAGCCACTCTGACTAGGCCCTAATTTTGTTGGTTTCCTTCTTAACAGTGGGTATGACTCGATCTCTAAGGAAGGCAACAATAGGATCCATCCATGATGGCCCCAAGTCAGTGCAAAGTACTTCGGGTGCCTCCGGTTCTTCGATGTTGGGTTTGGGCAAGAAATCGATCATCAAAGGGTTGGGAAAAGAGGTTTGCATGGATGCCAGGCAGCCCAGTTCATCCGCTTGGCTATTCTCTTCGCGATTGATTTGCTCCATTTATATCACACCGAACTTTTAGATTTCAGCGCGTACCAATGCTTGATACTTGGCCATCCTTTCATCTTTGGCTTCGTATTCTCCGGAGACCCGGTTGATTACTAGTTTGGAGTTGCTGAATACCATAAGCTCAGGTGCCTTCATCCGTAAAGCACTCTTTAGGCTGGCGAGGAGGGCCTCATACCCTGCCTCATTGTTGGATGCTGGGGACCCAAGTGTGATGGCATTCTCAATGGTTAGCCCATCCGGCGAAGTTAATACAACCCCTAGCCCAGCGCCATGTTTATTTGAGGCACCATTAACAAAGAGTTTCCACATTTTGCCAATGAACAGTTTCCAGCAATCAAATGGGTTCTGAGAATTTCTTAAGTCCAAGGTGCAGGTCGGCTCTGCATGTAGCTTTCCTGCATGGTCGCTCAACTTGTCAACTGGTGGGTTAGTCAGATCCTTTTCCACTCGTTCAGGACTGTCTTGCCGTTCTATATCTTGTACCTCACCCCTTTTTGGTGGCATTAAAACCATAAGCTGTGCTAAATTCGCACCAGCCATTTCCTTCTGCTCGGATTCACGTGCCAATTTAATAGGACAAATGAGGTGAGTGCTAGTGGAAAATTTTGCCACAAAGTCAGCCAGGGCTTGTGCCTTGATGGCTGTTCGTGGTTGAAATTTGATATCGTACTGTCTCAGCTCTACTACCCACTTCAAAATTCTACCAGTGAAATTTGCCTTCTCAAAGAGCACCTTGAGTGGGAATTCGGTCAGCACCACTATTGTGTGGGAGTGAAAATAGTGTGCCAACTTTTTGAAGGTCATCATGAGAGCTAGAGCCAACTTTTCAAGCAGCAGATATCTTGACTTGGCTGGGAGCAATGTTTTGCTGACATAGAAGATAAGGGGATATTGAATTCCCTCAACTCGGACAAGCACATCGCTTACTGCATGTTGAGAAACGGCCAAGTACAGGTAGAGCTCCTCATCGGATTGTGGGGTGACCAGGATAGGGGCAGATGAGACGTATGCCTTCAAGTCAGCTAATGATTTGTTGCATTCGTTATCCGAGGAGAACTTTGACTTCAAGGACTGGAAGAAGGGCCGACAACGATCTGATGACCGGTTGATAAATCTATTCAGCGCGACTGCCATTCCAGCAAGATGTTACACTTCCTTCGTGGAATTTGGACGTTCCAGTTCTTGTATTTCCTTGATTTGTAAAGGGTCAGCCTCAATCCCTTGGTTAGTGACCAAAAAATCGAGAAACTTCCTAGTTTCTACTTCGAAAGCACACTTAGAAGCATTCAACCACAACTTGTGGCGTTTGAGGATGGCGAACATATTAGCTAGGTCGCCAAGGTGCTGAGATTCTTCCTTACTCTTGAACACCATTTTGTCGATGTAGGCCTCCATAGTGTGGCCAAGAAGATGAGCAAACATTTTGGTCACTATCCTTTGAAAGGTTGCTACAGCATTCTTAAGGCCAAATGGTATGACCTTATAGCAGTACAAGTCCCTCAGCATGGTGAAGGATGTGATCACTCGGTTTGGTTCGTATATGGAGATCTGGTGGTAGCCACGGTACGCCTTAAGGAAGTTGAACCTTCGGTAACTTGCGGTAAGATCCACCAGCTGTTCGATTTGTAGGAGGGAAAAGCTATCCTTGGGGCAGACACGGTTGACCGTCTTATAGTTGACGCATACTTGCCATTTCCTATTTTTCTTCGGCACTACCACCGTATTGGAGATCCATCTGACGTAGTGCACTTCTTCAATTGCTCTAGCCTCCAACAAGTTTTTGACCTCCTCCGCCACTACCTCGGCATGGTGTAAAGTCGAGTGCCGAGTTCTTTGGATGATTGGCCGAGCGTTTGGAAAGGCATTCAACTGATGATGAATGAAGGTTGGGTCGACGCCAGGCATATCGTAAGGCGTCCACGCAAAGACCTCAATATTAAAGACCAAAAAGTTGACGTAGTCTAACCGGTCGGTGCTGGACAATGACGAGCCCAAGACAAAGAATTTGCTCGAATCATTCTCATCAACCCGAACCTCCACCAAGTCTTCAACTGACTTTTCTTCAGCTTTTCTTCCTACGTCTTCTAGGACTTCCTTGCCTTCTGGTCCTTCTATTATCCGTACGAAACCTTTTGCCGCTCGGTTGTCATAAAACATTGCTTGGACATCACCTGGTCCCCCTAAACTTCTTCTATCTGCTCGATTGGATTGGGGAAGCACATGACCTGGTGATAGATGGACGCCACCGCTTGTAGGTCGACAGGGCCTTTAATACCCAAAATTCTATCTGTTTCGTGACTGAGCTAGCCTTGACCAATGGAATGATCTTCTCGATTGGCCATTTCAGTTGTGAGTTGAAGCCGACTAAAGGAGACGTCGTTGGAGCCAAGTCCTTGTTCTCAAACTTTATTTGCTTGAACACATCATAGTACATAATCTTGATTGAACTTCCCTGGTCGATCAAAATTCTTTTTATGTCAAAATCCTTAACGCGAAGTGTTACTACCAACGCGTCATTGTGAGGGGTTTGAATTCTCTCCAAGTCTTTGCTTGAAAAGGTCATGATGTTCTGTACCTCGGTCTTCTCCTTTTTTACGGCGGGGTGAACAGAGAACACTTCCCTCATGTGCTCAGCCTTCTTAATCATTCCTCTGAGCTCGCACACTCGCGTTGGCTCAATGATTCCATGAATGACGTTGATAACTCCCTGAGACACTGCATCCAAGATGGCTAGCCCATTTAGCTCGGTTTGCCCTTGTGGAGCGGCCCTCATACCACCATCAATATACTGGTTTAAGTGCCTTGTTGCGACCAGCTCCTCTAAGTGTTGCTTGAACGGTACGCAATCCTCCATTTGGTGCCCTCGTTCTTCATGGAAAGTGCAACGGTATCTTGACTTAAAGCCCCTCTGCACGTCCCCTAATTTTGCTGTCTATCGGACATATGGCTCACCTCTGATCTCGCTGAAGATGCGATAAATTGGGATTTTGAAGATCATTGTGATACCAGTCCGCACCTTCAATTTTCTCTTGGCATCATCCTCCTCATTGGTTGGAGCATTAGCTCGGTCATTTCCGCGGCCTCTATTTTTGTCATTACGGCCAGTTCTGCGGTGTTTCTGTCTTGCTTTTTTATTAGGGCGGTTATCCTCCTGCCCCACTGAGTGAACCTTCCTGGCCACACGTTTGTTCACTGTAATCGGGTTTGCCTTCTCGGTTGCAGTGGCGGTGATAACATCATCCTCAACTCGGATGTGCTTGTTGATCCGCTGCATCAATGATTCCATGGTAGTGGGCTGGTGCATCGTGAGCGAGTCTCGCAATCTATGTTCGATTGGTAAACCTTGCTTGTATTGGGCGATTGCCAAATTGGTGGGGGTAATCGAGTATCTCGTTGTAGGTCTCCCAATACTTGGCGTTATATGCTTTCAATGAACTGCCTGACTCCATCTTGACACCCAGGAGGTTGTCGACCTCTTTCAATGTACGAGTATTGGTCTTGAATCTGGTGACAAAGGCTTCTACTAGCTGATGTCACCCCTCGATACTCCCCTCCAGGAGCCTTCAAACCACTTCAGGCCAACTCTCCCAAACTTGTAAGGAATATGAGGCACATCAAGACATCGTTGCACCGATGGCCTGCCATTACTTCCTGGTAATGACTAAGGTGCATGTATGGATCCATCTTGCCATTGTATAGCGTGAACTTAGATTGATGGAACCCGGCGGGGAGGGGCGTGCTTTCAATCTCTAGAGACAGTGGGGTGGTGGTGAGTCTTGCCAAGTCGTCATATAAAAATTGAATTTGAATTATATTTAGGCCTTATGAGAACAAGCTTTTTTAGTAACTTTTTAACTTTTTAGCTAACATATGAGGTAAAAAAACTAGTATGTTTGGAATAATTTTTTTATTTTTTACGAAAAGATGTGCAAAAAGTAGAAAGAAAAGGGAATATTTGACTTTTTGGTATAGGTTGTTGGTTTTGTTAGTAACTTTTTGATTTTTTAGCCAAAAAAGCCACTTGTCAAATATTAGCAATTTATTATTTTTCTAAATAAATTTTATGACCTAATGTGATGACAAGTGCAACACGCCTTTAATATTATGGATAAGAGTTTTAGTTATAAAAATCAATATCTCCCTAAAAATAAAATAAAAAAAAAACAGAATAAGATTGCATTTTTGTTATTACCATTCTTATAGATTGTTATAACATAATTAACCCTGTGTAGACACCCCATTTTCGACTGCCCTTAAGATTTAGGCGCCACTGATTGATCACTCGATGATGAAAGTTATGTTGTGCAAATGTTTGATTTCTTCAGTAAGAAGCAATGTTTTAAAAACCAGACCGGTGAGCGAACCGGAAAAGGGATTGGGTGGACGGGTCACCGGTTTAACCGTCGGGTTGAACCGGAATCGAACCGTGACGTAATAAATATATTAAAATTATATTTAAATAAAAATATAAGTAATAAAATTATAAATTAAAAATATTAAATTATCTTAAATATTTGTCCTAATATTTTTTTTTACTGAAAAATATAGTAATATATTTTAAAATATTATTAATTTCAATTTTGGATGATGAAATCAAATATTTTATATTCCTTCCATATGATTTTAATTCAAATAATTTGATTGAAAGGAGACCAAAATTTTTAGAGGGATATCAAAATTTCAATATTCCCTCCAATACATTTGATTGAATCCCACATGAATTTCTTGAGTCTTTTTGAAAGAAATTTTTTCTTATAAATAGGTGAAGACTTTCACAATAATTTCATCAAGCTCTTAATGGGATTCCTCACAAGAGGAGACCCTTGAAAAAGAGTTTCAAATTAAAATATTCTTATATTCTTATACAACTCGGTGAACCGGCTCCGGGTCGACTGGTTCGCCGGTCCAACTGCCGGTTTACTCGGTTCTCACTAAATACGCCGGTTTTTAGCTCTTGCCGGTTCAGAGGGTATGTCCGGACCGGAACCCTGACCGATCGACGGTTCAACCGGTCGAACCGGCCAGTCCGGTCCGATTTTCAAAACGTTGGCAAGAAGAGCTTCCAAATCTCAATCTTACACCCCATTTTGGACCAAAACTATTTTAGACTTTAAAACCCTATCTTTCAAAATATTTTTGATAATGTTTCTACGATGTTCCATGGCCCATATTTCGTTTAAAAATATTGCACTTTTCGGTAAACCGAGTAAGGATAAAGTGGAAATAAATAGAAGAAAGGTGAATTGTTTGAAAAAAAATCTTTAAAACATCTTATTTAGAGGTTTGGAGTTGAAGAAAATAGGAGGGGAGGGAAGAAAACTAGTTGGGGGAAAAGTTAGACATTAATCTGTTAGGACAAAATTGAGCAGCCTTCACTAAAATAGATATATCTCTTTACACACTTAGAATTTAGATGAGACCCCACCATTGGAAAGTAGACTTTTAGGGCATCAATTTAGACTAAAAAATGACCTGAAACGGAGTCCGGATGAAGGAGATATGTCCATTTTAAATCGGGCTTAAAAATAAATTTTAGTGGCCTACCGGCCACAAATAATGGCTTGCTGGCCCTTGCTAGTGGCCTGCCGGCCAGTAGTGAAACTTTTGCCCCTTTTTTGTGTCTTGTCGTCCACCAGTAGTGGCCTGTCGGCCACAAGTGTCAAAAAGTAGATTTTTTGAAGATATTTGTGCCAGCTGTTCCCACATTGCTCCACCTAACTCTATATAGATATTTTCAACTGAAGCTCATCTCTTTTTATATATAGACGACGTTCTCTCTTGGTTTTAAGGTTAGAAAAATTTTGGAGCAAAATTTTTCCTCTCTCTGCAATTCTCTCTCTCTTCTAAATTTTTACACTTTTGCCTACACATCCTTAACCTTTTCCTATACACTCTTAACCAAACCTCTCCATCTTTGAGTTGAGGTGTCTTTGAGCCTTGTTTGAGCTCTTGAGGGTGTGTTTGCTTGGTTTTATTGCTTGGAATTGAATCTTCTCTTCAAGAGGTATAAAGCTTTGCCACTTTGCTTGTTGTATTCACTATTTTCCTTGCTATTTTCTAACTATTTTTGGGCTGAAACTTGGGTTTTAAGGCCATTAAAGGTTGAGGGGTGGTTCACCCTTCTTTGCACCTTGTTCTAAAAGCCTTTTCCCTTGTGTTTCATACATTTGCACTATCTTTTTTTGAGTTTTTAAACACTGATTTTCAGAGTTATTTCAGTGGCTAAAATCATGCTTTGAAGTCCAAATTTGGAGGGGACAACCTCCCTTTCTTGTGTCTTGCTTATTAGCCTAGCTTGTACTATGTTTTAGCTTATTAATCTGGTTATTTTTGTCTCAATTCCAGCATGTTTTAGGACTATTTTTAGACTATTTTAGCACGGTTTTTGGTAGATAGTTGCATTGGAGCTTTGTTTTGCATTCTTGTCGTGTAATTATCCTCATGAGTTTAGTATTCTAGGCCTTAGACACCACCTTATTTGAGTTGATTGCATTTGTTTATGGCTTTCCATACTTGTAATCAGTCTTAATCACCTCTGCAACCTCCCTCATTTCTTGGCTTTTGTTTTTCTTTGAAAGTGGTTTCAAATTACTTGTTTGTTTAAGCATGAGATTGAGATGTCATGCTTAATGGTTTAATCCCTTTGGGGGTTCATTACGAACGGTATGATCTCACTTTTATGCCCGAAGCAACTCTTGGTTTGAGCCCTCTTTCCATTAGTGGACTTTAAACTCACCTTTGGACTCAATTTATTAAAGGATGGATGGTAATATAAAATGAAGAAATTAAAATGAGACTAAAATGGTGCAAGATAAGAATTTAATTTTGTGTTCAATCGGACGTTAATTGAACACATGGAAGCTTGTGACATTTCATACTCATTAGTGATGAAATGGTTCATGTTTCCAAGATCACCACTTCCCTTGATCAATTCATGAAAGGGAGGAGGTTAGAGTCTTATTTTGTTGCATTTGTTGAACTTGCACATTTTGGTTCATAAGCCATCATGTAATGAAATTGCTTGAGTTGGTAGTTTGTGGACCAAGTTTTGTCTTTCCTTTTATCTGTTCATGATAAGGAGGGGTGAGTTGTGCAGACAACGCTTGAGAATACCCTGTGCATGTTTTGTTTGTTCTCTGTTGCAGTAAGATAAACCCTACAGCAGTGGCTGGCAGGCCTTCACTACTGGCCGGTCGGCCACCAATGCAAAATCCAGCAGTGTGTTTTTTGAGCAGAGCAGAGCTAATCTAGGGGTAGACTGAAGTGTAAGTGTTCTACTGTGCAACAGAGACCTTCTGGAAGCAAAACAGTGGCCTTTTCAGGTGGAAACCGAGCACGTACATGAGCATTCCTGGCGTATCAAGCCTGTTTAGTTTAAATACTTAGCTTAGCTATTTGTTGTAATTAATTAGTTGTAGCTAGTTAATTTTGTAAAGTGATGTAATTATTTCAATTAGCTACATTAGTTAATTAATTAGTTCATTTGTTGTTGTAATAATTAGTTAAGTAGTTTAGCTATTTATTCATTTTGTTTTGAAATAACTAATTAATTAAATTAGTTTAGCTTAGCTAGTTATCTAGTTAGTTCATTCGGACTCTCCTTCGTGAGAGCGCAATGTAATAACGTGTATGTCTTCCAACCCCACATCTTTCTCCCTTTTATTTAATTGCTTACGATGGTTAGTTTAGGGACATCATGTTTTGTTTAGCATTCTCCATGTTTGCATTCACTTGTATTGCATGCACCGAGGCTCAGTTCATCATTCTAACTTGCATTGTTAGTTTAACGCTTATTTGAATACATGCTTAGACCGCATGCTATCAAAGTGATTCATATGATATATTAGTAGCCGAGCCTATTAGTTGCATGTCGCATGTGTTGCATTAGTCATATTACATAGTTGGGAATCATGCATTTTCTCTAACTCATTTCTTTTTTTGACTTGGAGTACTAGGTGAGCCTTTACTCGCTTTAGCATATTACATTGAATGTTGATGATGCCATGTCTAGCATTTTGCCATGAGGATAATTACTTAAATGCTATAACTGCTTAAATGCCTATAGATGAAGCTAATTGCTCGAATTAGAATAATTTGAGTAATGTTCATATGCGATCACTTTTTCAAGTGGTACATATTTGAAACAATTTTTAAAACAAACATGAATCGAGATGTTCCATTTCTTGCAAAGTTGGTCTATACTTGTGTGTGCGCATCACATAGTAACACTAGCCTAATAAACTGGAACAAAAGCATATAATGTAAATACGATTCATATCAGGATTAGTAGAGGCCAATCTTTGATCGGGCGGGCAGGGGTGCTCAATTCATGACCTTCCCCTCTCGTACCTAAGTTTTCGAGCCGAGACAATCTTGATGATGACAAACACGTGGCCTTTGGCACGAGTCATGAGTTTCCTAAATTTCCCAAAAATATTTTTGTGGCAACTCTGTATCTGGCAAAACAATTCATTTTTGGCAATTTGATTCAAAATCAACTTTCCAAAAGATTTGCTGGATTGGGACTCTTTGGTGATTATCTATTTCACGTTACACTTGTGGAATCAGATTTAGAACCACGGGAGTTCGATACTGTAGGGCTTATTCGTTTTTCGAAATGGGGCACAAAAAGTCGAGCTACAGTTTCTGGTGACTCTGCTGGGGAATTTAGAGAACTTAACTCGAACTTCATGATGTGAAATTTTATCTACACTTATATGTTCCTTTGTATTTGCATTTGCATTAGTGTGCCTAAGTCACTATGTTTGCCATCTGCTATTCTTGGACGGTTTGCCAAAGGCTTGGCTAAAAAGCTTGCCGAAAGGCTAATCGGTCACGAGCTCTGCCATGAAGGGAACACAACCTTTGGATCTGGACTATCATTGTACCGTTTGATCCTCCTTTCACTTCTCGGTGTTAGGTGTGAGAGGTATATTAGGTAGTCTTACTAAGGTACCCTCTTTAACCATTTGGCCTAGCTGCATATAGTAAAACTATAGTGACTATTCCAACTTAGGACATGATACTCTCATACATGCAGGATGATGTGATACCGCTTGTTTGAGTAGTAAAGTTGTAGATCACTCCAAAGCTAGGACAGGGAAACCCTAACCTCTCATAGGGGTGTTTTGAATGCTTTTGTGCAAAATGTGAAATCTTTGGGAATGTATGATTCAATCTTGGGAGAGTCTTAATCTTGAGGCGATTCATTTCAAAACTTGAGGGTCATATCAAAATCAGAATTTGGGCCGAAATCTAGGGGTTTGTGTTTGATATGGGTAAATTTTCAGCAAGACCAGAACCAGGGCCGAAATTATATCTTGATTTGTTTTGACCAATATAACTAGTATCCTGATCTGATAAGGCATTTTGTTTTTAATGCTAGGTTTGTCTGAGCCAAAGAAGGAGCAGTACCCAGCTCAACAAAGGCCCAACCCCAATCCAACCTGGAAAGCCTTAACCCATCATAGTCCATTCAATCCCAAAAAAAGAAAAAAAAGAAAAGAAAAACCCACTCAACAAAGGTCTAGTCCATCTGATCCGCAAAAGGCCAACTCAGAAAAGATCCATCCACTGCCAAAAGATCAATTCTAAAAAACCCAATCTAGTTAAACCTGTCTAAACTAATCCAACTCAGATACATCAAGTATAATCAGGTCAAAATCCTTGTCAGTCAACTCTCAGCTTACACCCATCCATTTCCCCGACTACACTGTAGCTCGACTTTTTCGTGCCCCCTTTCGAAAGTCGAAAGAGCCTTACAGTTCGGACTCCCGCAGTTCTGAATCTGATTCTACAAATGCAATGTGAAATAAATAATCATCAAAAAGTCCAAATCCAGTAAATCTTTTGGAAAATCGATTTTGAATCAAATTGCCAAAAAGGGACTGCTTTGCTAGATATAGAGTCACCACCTAAATATTTTATTTTTGGAAAATTTAGGAAACCCATGACTCGTGCCAAAGGCCACGTGTCCGTCATCACCAAGATTGTCTCGGCTCGGGAACTTAGGTACGAGAGGGGAAGGTCATGAAAGAATTGAGCACGCCCAATCGCCTGATCGAAGATCAGCCTCTACTAATCATGATATGATTTTTATCAACATTATATGTTCTTGTTCCGATTTATTAGGCTAGCATTACTATGTGATGTGCACACAAACAAGTATAGACTAACTTGCAAGAATTGGAACACTTGATTCATAATTGTTTTGAAAATTATTTCGAAATATGTACCACTTGAAAAAAAATGATCACATATGAACATTACTCAAATTATTCTAATTCAAACAACAAGCCTTCATCCACAAGCATTCAAGCAATTATAGCACTTAAGCACTTAGCCTCATGGCATGCATGTTAAACATGACAACAATCACACGCATGCGATATGCTAAAGCGAGTAAAGGCTCACCTAGCACTCCAAGCCAAAATAAACAAAAGAGTTAGAAAAAATGCAAGATCTTAACTATGCACTATGACTAATGCAACACATGTGATATGCAATTAATAGGCTTGGCTACTAATGGGACATATGAAGTAATTAAATAGCATGCAGTCTAAACACGTATTCAAAGAAGTATTTAAACTAACAATGCAGTTAGAATGATGAATCGAGCCTTTGTGCATGCAATACAAATGGATGCAAACATGAAGTATGCTAAACAAAACATGATGTCCCTAAACTAACTATCATAAGTAGTTAAATAAAAGGGACAAAGACGTGGGGTTGGAAGACATACACATTATTACATTGCGCTTTCATGAAGAAGAGTCCGAATAAACTAACTAGCTAAGCTAAGCTAATTAATTAACTATTACAAAAACAAAATGAATATACTAGGTAAGCTACTTAACTAATTATTACATCATCATATGAATTAACTAACTATTCTAGTTAATTAATGATTACAACATCACAACTAGTTACCTACTTAAATAATTACAACACAAGTGCAATTAAAAAAAGTAACTAAGCTAAACAATTAAGTACTAAGCTAACTACTTCGCCTCGGGAAGCGAGGGATGTTCATGCGCATGCTCGGTTTTCACCCGAAAAGGCCACTGCTTTGCTTCTGAAGAGCCTCTGTTGCACAGAGAACACTTACACTGTTGTCCACTTCCAAAATAACTCTGCTCTGCCAAAATAACACACTGAATTTTGCATCAGTGGCCTGCCGGCCAGTGATGAGGGCCTGCCGACCACTGCTACCCAGTTCATCTTACTGTAACAGAGAACAAACAGAGTATGCACAGGGTATTCTCAAGGGTTGTTTGCACAACTCACCCCTCATTTTCATGAACAAATTAGAGAAGTAAACTTAAGCCATAAACCATCAACTCAAGCAATTTCATTGCATGCTGGCTTGTAAACTAAAGTGTGCAAGTTCAATAAATATAACAAAATAAGACTAATACCTCCTCCCTTTCATGAAATGATCAAGGGAAGTGGTAACCTTGGAAACTTGAATCATTTCATCACTAATGAGTATGAAATGCCTCAAGCTTCTATGTGTTCAATTAACGTCCGATTGAACACAACCAAATTATTATCTTTCACCATTTTAGTCCCAATTTTATTACTCCATTTTAGTTTACCAACCATCCTTTAATAAATTGAGTCCAAAGATGAGTTTAAAGTCCTCTAATGGAGTGAAGTACCAAACCAAGAGTTAACTTAAGACATGAAAGAGATGTCACGCCGTTGATAATGAACTCCTAAAAGGGATTAAACCATTAAGCATGACAACCTCAATCTTATGCTTAAAAGAACAAGAGGCTTGAAACAACTCTCAAAGAAAAACAAAAGCCAAGAAATGAGGGAGGTTGCAGAGATTATTAGTGCTGAAAATAAGTGAGAAAAACATAAATAAATGCTATCAACTCAAATAAGATGGTATCTAAGGCCTAAAACACCAAGCTTATGAGGACAATTACACTACAAGTATGCAAAGCAAAGCTCAAATGCAACTATCAACCAAAAACAATGCTAAAACAGTTTAAAAACAGTCCTAAAACATGCTGGAATTAAAGACAAACAAAGCTAGATTAATAAGCTAAAACATGGCACAACTAGGCTAGTAAGCAAAACACAAGGATGAGAGGCTAATCCCTCCAATTTTGGACTTCAAAACATGATTTTGGTCACTGAACTAACTCTAAAAAATAGTGTTTAAAAGCTCAAAAAAAGATAGTAGAAGAATGGGAAACACAAGGGTAAAGGCCTTAAAAGCAAGGTACAAAGAAAGGTAGACCACCCCTCAACCTTTAATGGCCTTAAAACCCAAGTTTCAGCCAAAAAATATAGAGGTTTTACAACCCAAAAACACTTGGAAAAATGCAAGAAAAAGAGCAGTTAAAGCAAGCAAATAGGCAAAGCCATATACCTTTGAAGAGGAAAACCAATTCCAAGCAACAAAACTAAGCAAACACACCCTCTAGAGCTCCAACAAGCCTCTAAGATACCTCAGCTCAAAGATGAAGAGTTTTGGTTAAGGGTGTGTAAGAAAATGTTAAGGATATGTAAGCAAAAGTGTAGAGATTTGCTGGGGAGAGAGAGAGAGAGAGAGAGAGAGAGAGAGAGAGCGAGAGGAAAAATTTTGCTCTAAAATTTTTCTCACCTTAAAACATGAGAGAGAGGCCCTCTATATATAGAAAACATGAATTCCTCTTAAGAACATCCAGCCCTACATGTGGGAGTAGATGCAAGCATCTGTGCAAACAGCTGGCACAAAATATTTGCAAAAGACCTTGGTGGCCGGCCAACTATCACTGGTGGCCGGCAGGCCACCAAGGGTTACAGGCTTGAAAAACAATGAGTTTGGTCGAAAAAATGAAGGCAACAGGAGTGCAAGGTTTGAAAGGCTCAAAGATATGTCGTTCCACTGAGGATTTCGAGCATTCGAACAAGCATACAGACTCATCATCGGGTGTGCAAGCGAGGACGTCCAAGTCATAAGGGCCATAAAAAATGGGTTGTCTACACCAACTCAGCAAATCCATGATGACACAAAGTCCAGAAGAAGTTGTGGCCATGATAGCGACGTTAAACTAGGGAATTGCCATGCAGGATAAGACCAATGCTGAAATGCAACGCCCATCTGAGGCATCTACTACATATCCAGTCCTGGACCCTAGCCGAACTTTGACCCACCTCCGTCAGCTAAAGATTTGCAAGGTCCAGATCCTCGAGAATGGTTGGCTCAAGCTCGAGTTTTCAAACCCCTGGTACAACCTAATGAGGGGCTTTATCCCCTTGATATTAATGATCTCGACCCGACCTTGTTAAAAATTACTAACCTTGAGAAGCAATTCAAAAAGGCACAGAGAATTAGCTCTATTCCTGACATTGAGGATGGGTACATAGAGGCTACCATAAAGCTCCAAGACAGGTTCAAAATACCACACATTGACCGTTTCGACGGGTTTGGAGATCCTATGGTACATATTCGGCTTTTCTTGGATGTCTTGAAACCAATGGGTCTAATTAAGCCTCAAAAACTCTCTCTGTACGAAAGAACCCTGTTGGGTGTTGTAGCCACTTGGTACACCAAGTTGAAAGATAAAAGGAAACATAACTGGGGAGATTTGGCTGAGGCGTTTGTCAATCAGTATTCTTACAATACCCAAATTGAAATGACCACTCAAGAGCTTAAAGTAACCCACCAGAATCCTACAGAACCTTTTTGTGGAATTTGTTAGAAGGTGGAGAGCGAGTGCGGATAGTGGTGCAGAAGTTTGAGCTTGATATGTTGCAAAAGTTAATAGTTGCTCCACTATTCACTTTCAAAATTTTGCATGAACTAGGGGTTCAGATTGAGAGTGCATTCAACAAAGGGATTATCCTTAAAACAAGTGAACCAACAAGGAGGGTGTTTTTTCGGGAGTACCAATGCTAGCAGTAGCACTGTTCTTAAACCCATTGAAATCAATACCGTTGCCACCAAGCCCAAAATTGCTGACCCTTTTGCCAATAACAACCCACAAACAGCCAGCCTAACCCGAGCTCAAGGTAGAACATTCACCCCCCTTTATATGAGCCTAACCAGCGCACTAAAAGTCCTGATGGAAAGAGGGTATCTCAAACCCCTCGATCTCCAACCTCTTCCTGACCCACTCCCTGCTAGACATAACCTCACCCAATACTATGTGTACCATCAGCGGCACGGTCATGGCACTAATTGTTGCTACCGTCTTCGCCATGAGGTTCAAAATCTCATTGAAAAACAGATAATAGCTCCACTTTAAGACCCCAATGTTACCACCAACCCACTTCCCATCCATGACCAAGTACCTTCTCCCTACCTAAACCTCATCCATACACTACCATCCACCTTCGACCCCAGCATATACATCACCCCGGCCCATCTACCCAAGCCTAAGGTGTTCATTCCAGAAAGCATGGACTTATGCATGATGGATGCACCTAGACCCCAATCATCTCAAACCCGAGAGCCCACTACTTCTGAGTTGATGAGAATGATTGAAGATCTTCAAAGAGCTGTGATAGATCTGGCCTCTGAGACATTGGCTCCCTCATCGACCACATCACATACAGGAAATTTCATGACAAAAGGCTCTCCAATCTTGGGACTGGCTGCATTTGAAGAAAGCCAAACCCTTGGCAAAGTGGGGGCGAGTGGTAAGAATAGGGTAGGGACAGGAATTGGTCCCCATGAACACCTTCAACAAGCTATTGAGGCTTTGAAGGCCTAAGGACTAAACAAACAGCAAGTGCTTGCAGTGGTTGCAAAAACTATGGATGATACTTTTGCCACTCAAGTTGTGGGTAGTTTGAATTAAGGGGCAAGCCGAGACAAGAGATGTTGTACCAGAAACACCCCTTTCAGCTCCAATCCTTCACTCGAAAGAGATCATCAAAAGTCAGCACCTACCGACCCTTTCGCTGGTACATCCAACATAACCAGCTCATAACCTGCCAAATACCCACCTCGGGGCCAGAGGGTGTTCACCCCACTGGACATGTCTCTGTCAACGGCCCTGGGGGTCTTGATCAAAAAGGGGCATCTGAAGCCCCTGGAGCCACGGCCATTACTGAATAAACTTCCTCTCT
>NW_021026566.1:82273-146579 GCF_004153795.1 Camellia sinensis
TTTCGTTGGTTCTTAGTGTGTTTCTAACCTTTAATTCGTAATATGAAGTCTTAACCATGGCCTAGGAATGCCTAGGATGGAATGAGGATGCAAAAATGCATTTGAAAATATTTTTTCAAAACTTGCTGAAAATAGGGTCCACGCTCGAGCGTGGCTTTCCTCGCTCGAGCGGGCATGCAAACAATGAAGCTCCGCTCGAGCGTGACTTTCCTTGCTCGAGCGGACTGCAAACTTTTGAAAAAGTACTGGTTGCACGTTTTTCACGCTCGACGGACGCTCGATCCCCGCTCGAGTGTAAGACTCAAAACCTCGCTCGAGCGCGGATTCCCTCGCTCGAGCAGACTGTAAAACACATGAACTTCTGGGCATATGCATTTCATGCTCGAGCGTGACTTTCCACGCTCGAGCAGAGGTGCATGACTCAGAGTGTACGCTCGAGTGTGAAGTCCTACGCTCGAGCGTGGAACAAGTACCACATGTTCATAATATTGGACGAGACCAAGGAATTGGACTATCCACTGTTCCATCTACTCAGCCAATAAATCTATGGGGTGGCTTAGTAGATGCCATGAGACAGCAGTTAATGAACACGATAGAAAGATGGGCAACATCCTTTTTGGATCGAATGAATAACCACCAACAACAAATGCAAGACACATGGAGGAAGTTTCAAATGTCCCTCAACAAAGATTGGCTAGAGATAAACAGACTATGCAAATTAATGGACATTCTAATGGTCAAACTAGTAATCAAAACAATGAAAGACTATCACCTCAGTCTTGGTATGAACCTATTTCGAGGCCTATAGCAGGTCAAAAGGCCTTAGTACTTAACAGTGAAACCATGCAAATTGGTAGATCTGACCCAGTACAAGAAAACGACATAAGAATGGTTCCAAATCCCATGTTCGAAGCCATACCTGGCACGAGGGGGTTCACTAATCCTTTATTTGAATTTATACCCGGGGGGGTAGAAGGTTTTCCTGCAAACGGAAGAGACACAACACCTGTTCTAACAAATTTCCCAAGTCCTTTCGCAGGACAGGCTCAGAGGGGCCACCCATACCCTCAGCAGCAACCAGCACCACAGGGATAACTAGTCCCAAATATACCACCCTATGGACCAAGGGGACCTCAAGCACAAATTTGTCCACCAAATCCTGTGTTTGTTCCTCCAATAGTGGTTCAACAAGAACAAAATATGGTCCCTAGGGACCAAATTACTGATATTGTTAGAGAGATGTGTGGACCAATGGCTCAGGGGGTTCAAACTCTTGTGTACAGGAAACTATATCCAGAATGGGTGGATAGGGTACATGAATACCCAAGAGGATTTAGGATGCCAGACTTTGCCCTTTTTTAAGGGAATGGAAACCAGTCAACAGTGGAGCACATTGCTAGGTTTGCTGCTAAATGTGGTGAATTTACCAATAATGATTACATGAAGTTAAGATTGTTCCCAAATTCTCTTACAGGGGCAGCCTTCGTATGATATATTAACCTTATGCCTGGCTCCATTTAGACTTGGCAACAAATGGAAGAGGTATTTCATGCCCAATTCTTCCAAACGGAGCCAAAAGTGTCCATGGCATATTTGGCAAGGTTGAGCCAAAGGCCTGATGAAAAGGCTACTCAATTTATTGCCAGATTTAAAAGAGCATGAAACAAATGTAAGGTCATCCTACCAGAGCCAAAATTCATGAGATTGGCTCAAAATGGCCTAGAGTTTAGGATTCGAAAAAAGTTTGACTCAACTGAGTTTAGAGACTTAGTGGAACTAACTTATAAGGTGTCTAGGTATGAAGCATTACTAGAGGAAGAACAAGATCGAAATAATGCATCATACAAGACATATTATAGAGATCCTAATTATGAGATTGATGTAGCAGAGATTGTGGGGAAAGAACCTGTGAACTGTGAGGCATTGATTCATAAGGACACAACAATTGACCAGCAATTTAAAAAGAAAGACCTTCATAGGAAATACTCTTTCGATTTAACAAAGGCATATGATATTTTTGATCATTTGCTTGCGGCCAACTTCCTTAAGTTACCAAAATGAGTCAAAATTCCATCTCCATATGAACTTAAAGGAAAAGTGTATTGTAAATGGCATAATTCTTGGTCTCACTCGACTAAAACTGTATTGTTTTTCGAGACAGGATCCAAGAACAAATTCAGAAAGGAAGTTTAAAATTCCCAGCTAAAGTAGAAAAGGCCATGGGGATCGACAGTAATCCATTCCCAAAAGTTGGAGAAAGTGCAGCTAATGTTGTTGTACCAGACTTCCAGAATTTATCTTTGAAGGAATTGGAAGAGGTCAATGTGCAAATGCATGTTGCCAGCCAAACTACTATCAAGAAAGACACTAGAAGTTCACCAGTTGTTGGACAAGGCTCTATAGGTCAGGAAAAAGACTTTGATGAGGAAGCACTGGATGATGACTCTTTAGAGGCGATAGTTATCCAAAGAATGTGTCCCAGGTGTAGGTTGAGCTATAAGTGGCTGAAAGGGCTTCCAATTGATGGGAAAAATACTACAGGGATGTGCAGAGACGTCCTAAGCCAACCAGTGCTCATAACAAAAGGCCATATCCAACTGGTCCTAGGCAGCAGCCAATCATGGCTGGATCAGCAGCTACTAAAATGCAATCCAAGGGTAAGAGGCCTTTACATGAGTCCAGACCTCCTAACTATTACAGAATTGAAGGCAATCGTCCTGAAACAAGGACCGAAGTAGGTTCAAGTTATGGGAGCAAAGCCAGAAATTGGCCCCCTAGACTAGCCTCACACAAGATGGAAAGTGGCCACCTTCATGGAAGGCTTGAATTAGGCCCAAAACAAGGAGTGAGGGCTAAGCAATGACATTCACTGACAGCTTCGAAACTGGCTTCGAAGGAAGAAAAAGACAGCTCAACGACTGAGTTGGTGGGTTCATGGATACCTAGAGTCCTAGATTGGTTTGTCATGCAGAACAAACCTAGGGAGATACCTGCCCAAAGAAATGCTGTTGGAGATCAGGGTAGGATGGTTAAACCTCCTCTGGTGGCCCCCCAAATAATTGGGTGTTACTAAAGCATCCAAAAACAAAGGAACCAAACATGGTCCCAGTAATTTCTAGATCACAAAGGAGGAAGATCCAGCGTAGATACACTCAGTACCAGAAAAACTTGAAAGAAAGTGGAGAAAGCTCTTCATTGGTCCAGACAGAGGGGCAGACAGAAGGAAAGAAAAATCCAAAGTCAGACCATAGTCCAAAATCAACTTTACAAGACAAAATGGGTTGCAGCAGAGAACAGTTGGCCAAAGTTCACTCTGAACTAAGAGCCAAAGAGAGGTCCAGTCTAGCAGGATTGGAGAGGTCTTTGATAGAGAGTGATAGCAAGACAGAGGGAGAAGCTGACCTAGGCCAAAAGAAAGAAATGGTTGAGGAAGAAATGTTCGAAGCCTTCATGGCTGAACAGACATTTTTGGTTGAAAAGCCAGCAGAAGCAGACCATTCGAAGGAGTTTATTAGTAATGAAGTACTAGAATGCAGCATGGAAGATGCTTCTGAGGTAGTTGAACGAGGTGGCCAAGAGGAGAAACAGGTACAACTAGCCATCCAATTCGGCTCGTCTCCTCCAGTATCAGTGAATATAGTACATATTCTACCACAAGAATTCCAAGCTGGAGATGAGAACCAAGAGGGTCAAGAAATTGACCCAATTCCTGTCTCTAGTGAAGACTCACAAGTGAGTATGGTGCAAGATGAATCCGAAATGGCTACCCCAATGGAAACTGAATACGAGAGTGAAGAAGAGGTAAGTATTAATCTCCCGTATCCTTTTGAGTATCCCACGACATCTATGACACAGCATGTCAAGCCTTTGTATATCAAGGCCTTCTTCGATGGGATACAATTGAACCGAGTCTTGGTGGATAATGGGGCAACATTGAACCTGCTTCAAAAATCTTCCTTGGGAAAACTAGGAAAAAAGAACCCCAGGTCAATCCCAACCAGCACAACCATTGCTGGCTTTGCTGGAGACAAACAGATGGCTTAGATAATTTTTCCTATTAACCTGAGTGTGGGAACCAGGGACTGGATGACGGCATTCTTCGTTATCGACAGCAATGCTAAATACAATGCTTTACTTGGTAGAGATTGGATTCACACTAACAAATGTGTACCTTTCTCTCTACATCAGAAGATAATGATGGCATTGGGCAATGGGGAGACAGAGGAAATCTATGCAGATCCTCAACCCTTCATAGCTTGTGCAGACTTCGCAGAGGCCAAATTGTATATTGAAGGAGTAACACCACTCAGTATACTGAGAAAACCTGATGGATCAGCCAAAGTGACGGCTGATGAGGAATTGGCACACCTGAAGCACTTAGTCCAGAAAAGTGTTGATGAAGAGTTTGTCGTTAATGATGACAATGATGCCTGGTTGTAGGCTAAGAGATGAAACCCAAGAAGTTAGGCCTTTGGCTTTAATTAAGTTCTCAGTATTGGATGTTAAATCAATAGTCCCGAAGGTGCAAAAGCAAGAAAGAGAAGCCATGATAATTGGCTGTATACAGGAGCAGCAACAGGCCAGTGTTTTGGCCCTTGATAAATACTGTGCGTTGGATATTGAAATAAAAGTCCAAGAGATACAGAAGGAGGATGCCTTGTGGATAGACTTTCTCTATGAGAAAGAGGGTAAGGATGTCGAACCAAAAAAACTAGGAACAGAACAGAGCAAGGAGATTGCTTCGAAATCAGAAGGAACCAAAGAAGGAGCATCAGTGCGTTTCCAGATACAAGACCCCTTGGAAGATGTAAATTTAGGGGAAGGTTCCCTACAGCAGCCCACTTATATAAGTGCTTGTTTGAATGCTCTTGATAGGGACCAGCTGTTGGTGGTCTTAAAGAGATACAAAGATTGTTTTTCATGGTCTTATAATGAACTACTAGGATTGGATAGATCATTAGTGGAACATAGGCTTCCTATGAGGCCTAATTTCAAGCCATACAAGCAAAAACCAAGAAGAATGAGTCCAGAAGTGATTTAGAAAGTTAAGGAGGAAATTCTTAGACTCCACAAGGTAGGCTTTATTAGGACAGCCAGGTACGTTGAATGGTTATTCAATATTGTGCCTGTAGTTAAGAAGAATGGTAAAATGAGGGTGTGCATCGATTTCAGAAACTTGAATTTAGCAACCCTAAAAGATTAGTATCCTATGCTTATAGTGGATTTGTTGGTAGACAGTTCAGCAGGGGATCAAGTTTTATCAATGATGGATGGGCATTCTTGTTATAACCAAATCTGTATTGCAGAGGAGGATATCCACAAGACAACATTTAGATGTCTTAGGAATATTGGCACCTTCGAATGAGTTAAAATACCATTTGGTTTGAAGAATGCTGGGACTACATATCAAAGGGCTATGAAAACTAATTTTCATGACCTCATTGGAGGATACTTAGAGTGTTAAATTGATGATATTGTAGTAAAGTCCCAATCCATGAAATAACATTTGATCCATTTGGAGGCAGCCTTTGAAAGAATGAGAAGGTTCAAGTTGAAACTTAATCCTCTCAAATGTGCTTTTGGCATATCAGTTAGAAACTTCTTGGGCTATGTAGTACACGAGAAGGGAATACATATTGATTAGAATAAAGCCAAAGCTATCATTGAAGCCAGACCTCCATCAAGTAAGAAAGAATTACAAAAATTCCTTGGACAAGTTAATTTTCTTCGAAGATTCATTTCTAATACTGCAGGGAAAACTAAAGTTTTTTCTTCCTTATTAAGGCTGAAGGATGAAGAGGAGTTTGTATGGACAGCAGAGCATCAAACTGCTTTCGAAGGAATCAAAGCCTACTTGGCCAAGCTTCTAGTTCTGATGTCACCAAAGAGTGATAAGCCCTTGAAGTTGTACATTGCTACAGCAAAAGATTTACTGGGAGTTTTCTTAGCCCAGAACAATAAGAAGGCAAAGAGCAAACAGTTTATTACCTTAAATATTCCGCTGCAGAAAAACTGTGCCTTACATTGTATTTTGCTACAATGAAACTAAGATATTATCTTTTGCCTACAATTGTCTTGGTAATTGCAACCACAGATTTGGTTAAGTATATGTTGTCTAGACTTATGTTGAGAGGAAGAATTGGAAAATGAGTACTAGCTTTATCAAAATTTCATCTAGAATATGTCCCCCAAAAAGTAGTAAAAAGACAAGTTTTAGCTAATTTCTTGGCAGATCATACATGTCAGACAGAAAGCCCAGAGATAATAGATCTTGGTATGGTTAATATTGAACCATGGTAAATGTGGTTCGATGGATCAAAAGTCAATGGTTTAACTGGAATTGGTATAGTAATTAAGTCACCACAAGGAGTAGAAACCACACATGGTTTCAGAGTGGATGAAATTACTTATTCCAATAATCAAGTTGAATATGAAGCCTTAATAATGAGACTGGAAATACATATTGGATTACAAGCTCATGCAGTTGACATATTTGGGGATTCTCAATTAGTAGTTAACCAGGTGAAAGGGATTTTCAAATGTCAAAGTATAAGCATGTTGCCATACTATGTTGTTGCATTACATCTGCTTTCTCAATTTCAAATAGCAAATGTAACTCATGTCCCAATATTCTTGAATAATAAAGCTAATGATGTGGCTCAGAAAGTTTCAAATTTCAAGAGAATGGATAATGCTCAAGGGAACATAAGTCAAACAACATATCAGAAATTAATACCACCTTTGAATAAAAGGAATGTGGTCCTTAAAGTCAATCATAATGACTTACAAGAACAAGATTGGGGGCATCTAATAATGCAGTATCTAGCTGGCCCATCTTCGAAAGCCAACAGAAAAATTAAATTGTAATCTATGCAATATATAATGTGTGGTAATGCTCTCTAGAAAAGAGGGGGAGATGGGTTATTGTTAGAATGTTTAGGCCCTAAAGAAGCATTGATAGCTATGGCTGAAGTTCATGACGGCATTTGTGGTGCTAATCAACTGGGTGTGAAGATGAGATGGCTGCTTCGAAGCCATTCCTACTATTGGCCAACTATCCTTAAAGACTGCATAGAATATGCAAAAGGTTGCCAGACATGTCAAAAGCATGGCAGGATAAGGCACATGCCCATAACTGACCTGCATGCAGTTGTAAAGCCTTGGCCATTTAGAGGATGGGCCATGGATATGATGGGAAAAATACACCACCCTCTTCAAAGCATCATTGTTTCATCTTAGTGGCCACTGATTACTTCACTAAGTGGGTCGAAGCTAAGCCATACAAGGTTGTGGACTAGACTGAAGTCATTGGATTCATTAAGGATTTAATCCATAGATTTGGTATCCCACAGACTATAACTGTTGATAATGGGACTGTATTTGATGGAAAAATGGTAAAGTCTTTTGTGGCAGAGTTTGGAATTAGCCTTGTTAATTCCATCCCCTATTATGCACAAGCCAATGGTCAGGCTGAATCATCCAATAAGTCTTTCAAAAAAGGAATACAGAAAGTTGTGGAGGACAATCCTAGGGATTGGCTTAACTTATTGTTGGATGTATTGTGGGCTTATAGGACTTCTCCAAGATCAAATACAGGAATCACTCCATATGCCTTAATGTATGGGCATGATGCAGTGCTACCTGTGGAAATTAATGTTAAGTCCTTAAGGGTGAGATGCCAAGACCAGTTAGATCTTGAGCAATACCATCAGAGTATGTGCTTGGAATTAGAAAGTATAGATGAAGCTAGAATTTTGGTATTAAATAGCATTCTTTTCCAAAAGAAGAAAGTAGCCAAAAATTATAATAAGAAAGTCAAACACATTGGCTTTGATGAAGGTGATTTGGTATGGAAGGCAATACTCTCAATAGGGATTAAAAGCCATAAGTTTGGCAAATAGTCACCTAACTGGGAAGGACCATAACAAGTTCATAGAGTCCTATCTTTTGGAGCATACCATTTGAGAAATTTAAATGGATATGTACATCCCAAAAAGATTAATGGCAGATATTTGAAGCCTTATTTTCCAACCATATGGGAAACACAAGGAATAGAATAAATGTTAAGTAAAAGAACATAAGAATATTCAAATGATAAATAAGAATTTGCTTTTCATAAAGAGTTGAATACATTCTGCCATAAATTGGCCCAAAAGTCAGTACAATGTCTCAATTGTTCTTTTACAATGGATGTTCTATTCTTAAATGATGAGAACAACTGGATGGCTGTGGTCATTTCCTGTTTTCGGTCGGCCAGCCCTTGATTGGTAATCTGCAATTTGGTGACAGTTCGATCTAAGGCCTAGTTAACTACGGATAGCTCCTCTTCAAGTTGAGCTTTCTTCTCCAATAGTTGAGTTTGAAATTGGGAGACAGAGGAATGTTGTTCCTTTAACTCTGATACTTCAGTATGTATTTTGGAAACAAAGCTTTGATCTTTCACCAATCTCTCCTCTGCAGCCTTGGCAGCATGGCAAATGTTGATGTAAAAATCAATGGTAGCTGCCGCCTGATACAAATGACCTGAGACAGTCATGTCGGATTGTTCAACAATCTTGCAGCACTAGAGGAAGCCATTTCTTATTATAGGCCTCTGTAAAGCTTCGAAAGGGATCCTCGAAAAGGATGTCAGCAGCTCCAGACAGCTGTTTAAGTCTATTGGAGGCAAAGAAGTCTTACTGCTGGTGGAAGAGCTCTCAAAAATTTCTAGCAGAGAATTAGCCAGAACTAATGGCTCAGTCTCATCGCTAGCCATTAGAGAGGTGAAAGGTATGTCGAAGAGACTAACTAGTCTAGCTTCGAAGATGTCTACTTCATCCGTGGAGATGAAAGGTGCAGAAAGAACTTTGATGGAAGGAAGAAAAGACTGCATATGAATAGGAGAAGTAGGTGGGGCATCTTTAGCAGTCTCTATAGTTCTAGCCACCAATAGGTCGAGGGAAGAGGGGCTGGAACTAGGCAGAGATAATAGACCATGAGTTGGAGAGCTACCAGTACCCTCTATAGGGGAATCAGCTACCATCAAATATGAAGTAGTAGTTGGAATTTCTTTAGGAAGAGGAGGAGAAACAAAGCTCCAAAGAGAACCAAATTAAGTGAAATCAAAAGACAAATAAGGGAGGTATGGAGTTAAGCCAAAGGGAAAAGAAGTAGGGATACTTGGTCTCAAGAAGGGTATGGAGAATATAGGCCTAAAAAGTAGGAGTGTTATCTAAATAGACTTCACATTTTGCGATTGATCAACTTCAGCCGAAACTGAGGGAGTTCTTATTGGAAGAATAGGCTCGGTAGTTGTTGCTTCAAAAGAAAAAGTACAAAGTAATGTCAAGTCTCAATTCCAAGAAATTGACAAGAAAAAAAGAATAAAGGCATGAAATAAGTTATCTGTTTCAGAAGAGGTAGCAATAACGGGAGAGCAACGAAGGGAATAGTGCTCAGCAATATGCTGTCTTCTCGCAGTTTCTCTTTGGATTGCATCAGCAACAGCAACTTCATCTCTTAATAGTTGCTACTGCCGTCTTTTTTCAGCTCTCTGGAAAACAATTATGGCCTTAGAATGTTCCTGCTCTACTACTTTGGCAGCTGCCTCATTAGTGGGGTCTTTGACCAAATCAAAAGGAGAGACAGTCATATTCTTTCTCTTTTTTCTCTGTATTGGTATTTCCTGCTCTTTCTCAATCTCTTTCTCTTCAATTTGGGATTCAGATTCCTCAAGAGTGAGTTCCTCTTCTACTACTTTGGTAGTTGCCTCATGAGTGGGATCTTCGACCAAATCAGAAGGAGAGACAGTCATCTTCTTTCTTCTTTTTAAGGGTGTCTCTTGCTCTTGATTTGCCTCTTCTTCTTTTGCTGCCTAAACCTCAGGTACTTCCTTTTTAGGATCAAGTAAAAGTTTCCTTTTCTTTTGTTGTTGTTTGCTCCTAAGAAGATTTAAGGTTTGGATCTTTTGGGGAGAATCTCCCTTTGAGGCACCCGCACCACCTTCACCAAAAGCAGGACTAGAGATAAGGCTAAAAGCATTATAAAAAAGGAGAAGAGAAAAAAAAACAAGGATACATACCTTTCTTCGAGGCAGCCCGAGTAACTCTAGGAGAAGTGAAACCAATAAGAATAGACTATGTGGTGGCAGGCACATGAACTGAAGTGGTAGGAGCAGTGGAAGAGGCGACAACTCCAGCTCCTTTGGGCTTGGCTTGGGGCACATCCAGCACCATTGATAGGTCCTGAGGAGGAATGGCCAAGTATACCTCCATATTGGTCACCCACCATTAAAAGCATTTCAATAGGTTACCTTGAGGAATGAAAGGGATATACTCGAACTCAATTAAGTCTTGTATAAATTTAGAAGTTGCTTCTTCTAATCTGGATCTTCGAACCTTTAAATCCCTGCTGGTGAGATTTAAATTAGTGTTGCTGCAGAGAGGTATTGGGACCCCTTGTGAGAGGCCAAATTGCCTAGCAAATTGAGTAGGACAATAGGGCTCAACAATGCACTTGTAAGCTCTGGGGTTCATAGTCCCATTGAATAACTCTTTGAGGATCATAATAGAGGCCCATATGTTCTTGTGATGAGGTGAAGCACAGAACCTATCACTTAGAAAGTTTTTCAACCAATATGGGCCAATAGTAGTAGGTTCGAAGGGACGAAAGCTGTAAGAAGGAAGGGAAGCTGGAAGATTGTGGAAGAAAGAGAAGTAAAAAGCAAAGGTAGAAGGATAGAGTGAAGCATTGGCTAGCCTCATGCCATGAGTAGTAGGGTTTGGCTCAAAAAATTTAAGGCATTTAATTTGAAGCTCAGTAAAATAAGCAAAAAGCCAAAGCTGATGTATCCAAAATGGACCCCTTTGATTGGCATCCAAGGGTTTCTCACAAAAAAGAGAACATGCTCTATATACGTGACCTAGAACGTATGGAGCTAAGGCCACCTTTTTTCTGTAAAACAAGGGCTTTGGCAAGAGGGGCAAATTCAGGCATGATTCTTTGAGAAGAGGTGCAGAAAAGGAATTTGTAAAGCCAATATAGTATAAAAGAAAAGAATTGCCTATCAGTCACAAGGCCCTCCCTTCTATTCTCAGCCTTGACAAAGTCACTATACGATGAGTTAAGAGATGGGAGGGAAAAAGGGGTTGGTAGGTTAGGATAATCTGGTCCAATGGGGGTTCCAATGGGGGACAATCCTAATAAATGGCAGATATCAAGAACAGTAGGGGCCATTATCCCACATCTGAATTGAAAAAAATTATAGGCAGAATTCCAAAAGCAAAGGGCAACAGGTTTTAAGAAAGGGTCCTCTGAGATAGTGAACCTAGAGTGTTAGAGGGCATCGAAAAGGCAGAGCTCTTGAAGGTCCAGAGTCCTATCAGGGACAACCCGATCACACCATTCTTGCCACTCTAGTCTCACCGTGGGCCAGTAGCGGTGGGGGTGGTTCATCCTCTAGTTTCCCCAGTTAAGACCACCTTCGTAAAGGAGACAAAGGTCTTCTAGACGTGGATATAAAGCTAGAAGCTCAGTAAGAATCTCCTTGAAGATGGGCCTAAGCACATAGTCTTGCTGCTCATGACAACGAGGGATGGAGATGCGTCCGTCAATAGCGTTTTTCTCACCAGCCTTGTACTTCTCACGTTCTGCCTCAATGATCCTTTTCAGGGTTACAGATGGGCTTGCATGCTCTACGACTGGTATTTTCAACGAAGAAGAAGCCATTGATAGAAAGCTTTTTCAAAGGATGAAGTTGGGAAAAAGAGTATAGAGAAGTGGAAGGTCGGTAGAAATAAAGGGTTTTGTGTGATAGACAAATAGGTGAATTTCGAGCACGAAATAAAATGGTTTTAAAAACTTGTGTCTGAAAATATACTTGGTCATGTGACACGGACGAAATTCACAAAAAGTACTAAAAATACGAATGCGAAAGGTTTCCCTCAATGTTGATAGTTTTGGAGAGAAACGTATCTTAAATACTGATATCAGTTTCGAAATACAGCATTTGGCCTCGAAGCCAAATTTTGGCGCTGAGATCCGATAACAAATAGCTTCGAAGGCAAGGAGCCGACTTCGAAGCACATCCCACACCTAAGGATGTAAGAATGTTCAAGTATTTGTTTACTTCGAAGGGGATTAAAGACATATTTTAGGTTTCTTAATGAGAGTAGTATCTTTCGAAGCAAAAACTTGAGATCCCTTAAGGATGGGAATTGTTGTTCGAAGTATCAAAACCAACAGTTGGTTTGATAATATACAGAAAAGATTGCTTTTTCAGATTAAAACAATGCAGCCCTCGAAAGGGGTTCCATATTTTTGAAAGTATGGACTGTTGTTCGAAGCAAAAATGGTCAATTTTAAACTAATTGATCATACTAACCATGACCAAATGTTGGATGTGGTTAAAACAAGCTTTAAGGGGCAAGGTTGTTAAATTTGAAACACTGATTCTAAATGGAAACCAGCAAAAGTTGTCAACTATATTCCATGAATTGGAAAATTCATGTTGGTTTTTCAGTGTTTCATTTGAGATGATTGAATCCAGATTCGAAGGATGAGATTGTGGAGTTCGAAGCCCTAAATTTGCTTATAAAGACAAACAGAGATAAAGTCAAACCATGCCAAACAAAGAGAAAAGTCTTAACTATATTGAAACAAAAGCAATTACATCAAAAGGCCCTCCTTGGGTACAAATTCGAGTTCATAAAAGTAAGGAATAGAATAAATAACAAGATCATGGAATTTAGTCCAACTATGGTCAATAAATTTCTGTTCCTTTTTTAATCTATCCTCTATTTTCTCCAGGCTTTGCTGCTGAAGTTGATGTGCTCTTACTTGATAAAAGAGTTCTTCAGCCTTTATTTCGAATGCTGTGTCTTTTAACCCTTGTTCTAGCTCGTCCATATCCAAGTCATCCCAGTACGCAGAGTCTTTATTCTTGAAATCATCGTATTCTTCGATGAGGTTCTCTGCTTCGTACTGGGTATGAATTCGAAGGGATGAAAGTTGGTTCAAAGATTGGGTGGTAGCTACAGAAGTCCGGTGCCAATGGAGAAGCAACGGGGAGTTGGTCTAAAAACATTTGGAGTTCTGCTTGGGCAATGGGGTTGAGTATGTGACCCCGAGTCATAATATTACAAGACCATCGAATGTTCATGAGAGGGATATCGTCTTCAAGAACATTAAAAGGCAAGTGAGAAAATGCCGCAAGCAGAAGTTGGGCTTGCTTTCGCTGAGCTGAAGTAAGAGAAGATGGTGGCTTATAAGGAGGAAAAACCTTGTCTGCAGATAGGGTAAGCTTCAGTCTCTCTGTCTAGCAGGGATTTTGCGGAGGAGGAGGTATAGAGGTTTCCATTTCGAAAGAAGGAGGAAACTTAGGGGCATTAACACAATCAAGCTAGTCAGAAGAGCAAAGCCTTGCCTTCTGAGCTAGGAACGATGGGTTACACCCTTGTGCCTCTTCTAGGCGTCAAGTAATTTGTACTATCTTTGTAGACATGGAGGATGTGTACCATGCTACAAACAGATTGTCCTCTAAACTATGTCAGCGATCAATGGGCACGTAAGGATAAACCACCAAACTTCAAGCATCAGAAGGGAATTCTAGGGGATCAGTGAACTCGACAAAGTGATGATTAACTCGCTCCCTTAACTCACATGCATCAGGTTCTAACCAGCTTCTCCAACTAGAAGCCCCAGAGAAAGAAGAAGCCACAGCCTTATCCCATGCAGAAGATTGTGGATTAGAAGAAGAGCTTCCAATGTCCATTTTTGCAAAATTTTGGGTTAAAGAATTATGAGTAGCGAGTATGTAATCCAAAGGCTGATAGTTTACAAAAGGTTCCATGACTTGAATATAGGAAGGTGGGTAAAGGTAGCTAATCAATGCATGAAGGTTCTTTCGAGGAAGATCAGCATCATCAAATGACTCCTCGTATACTCGATCAATAGAAGAGAAGATTAGTTTGGCCATAAAAGATGTATCAGTCTTTTCGAATACTAAGATAATGGGAGTGTTCAAGGGTTGATGAGAATTTAATGCAAATGATGAATGACAGTTACATTTCTGAAAAATGCAAAAGCCCATACACGTTCTAAGACGTGGGAAAATACCTTGATCCACTAATATCACCAAGTATTGGGTATATTAGTGCGGGGGATAATGTTGGCTACATTTTTTGTATGAGCCAATCACAGTTCAACACGTGGTAGGTTGAGGGTAATACGGGAAAATAATTCAAACCTTCGATCGTGATCGTCCACGTGGCAGTTAGTATTGGTTTTCATAAGATCTGTGTAGTACTAGATCAGTAAAGAGATGTAAAGTGATGTGGTTTCAACGGTTACATTTAAATTCAAAATCAAGAGGGAAACCTAACTGCAGTATTGGCGTAGTGGAGCTAACTATATGACAACATAATCAGCGATCACGGAGGAGCAGTTTGACGGTTAGAAGTGCAGTTCGATGGTTATCCTTGAGAAGTATAAATAGCAGAGAAGGCCCCAGAAAAGCCCCCAGACTCAGATCCAAAAAATCAGTTTTATTCTACTTTATTTCCTTTCTAGTTTTTATATTTCCTGTTCTTTACATTTCTGTACTTAAATTCCTGCACTGCACTTCGTTCATAGGAGTAGATTCAAGTAGATTGTTGCTGTAAACCTCTACGAGGCTGAATTGGATCATTGTAAGTTTTTCATTTTAATGAAATGCTTCAATTGTTCTTCATTTGATTGTTGTTTGCTTAATTCTCCTAAAATCAAGCCACCAGTAAAAGTCCTCTTCATTGAGACTGAAAGAACTAAAACACAATCGTCTAATAATTGGTTGGCAATTAATTTTCTGTAAGGACTGATTGATCCTTGCTGGCACACTCACAATTACAATAATAACTTTCGAAAGTCAAAAAACCAACAAATATATACACACACACACACACAAAAAAAAAAAAAAAAAATCAATGCATAATTTTGTAGAGATTTTTTTTTATGGTCCCTAGCATTAAGATTTTATAGTATGAAGGATATCCAATATTTTCATAATGTCTAAGGTCCCTCAATATCAATCTAGGGAAATTTTGGACTTCCCGAAGAATTTCTCTGGGTTCAAATCAGAGAAAATTGAAATTTCTCTAGCTTTGTTCACAAATTTCTCTCACTTTGTTCATAGAGAATTAAAATTTCTCTGGCTGTGTTCACAGAAAATTTAAACCGCATAGAAATTTGAATCACAAATAAAGTTATAGCTTTCACATATAAAGAGAACAAGAGAGAGAATATATTTTTAAAGAGAGATGAGAGAAATTTGAACCACAGATAAATTTATAACTTTCACACACAAAGAGGACAAGTGAGAGAATAGATTATTAAAGACAAATGAGAGAAATGTGGTTTAAAGACTCTTCGATTTGTTTTTCATTTTTGAGTTAGCAAATTGTTTCACTTTGATTTTGGATTTTGGCTTGATCTACTCAAATTGAATCAGTGCCTATTTGAATTTTATAGCATAAAGAATATCTAATATATTCATAATGTCTAAGGTCCCTCAATATCGATCCTAGAGAAATTCTCTATAGACTTTCCAGAGAAATTCTTTCAAGAGAAATTCTGAACTTCCCAAAGAATTTTTTTGGGTTCAAACCAGAGAATATTGAAATTTCTCGGAGTTCAAACCATAGAAATCCAAAGAAAATTGAAATTTCTCTAGCTTTGTTCATAGAGAATTTGAAATTTCTCTGGCTCTGTTCATAGAGAATTTCTATGGTTTTGTTCACAAATTTCTCTATATTTATTCACAATTTTAAACTAGAGAAAATTGTTTTAACCAAACTAGAGAAATTATTTTAACTAAACCAAAGAACTTAATCAAACCAAATTTCTCTGTGTTTGTTTACAATTTTAAACCAGAGAAAATTGAGTATATTGACTAACAAGAAAAGAAGAAAATGAGAGATTTGTAGAAAATGAGAGATTTAAATCTCATTCAGTCAGACATTTTTACAAACATTTGTAGTACATTATAAAACCTAGATTTTAAATCAAATAATTATGTTTATGCATTGCCAAAATCAATGTAAAAAGAAGGTAAAAATGTACGATAGGGAGGGAGTAGTGGTTTCTCTTTAACTCAGTCTACATCGTTTCTATGGATGCTTTATCGGTGGAGTGAGAGTAGTGGTTTCCGGTGATAGTGGTCATGAACAGTAGTGACAGAGGAGGGAATGATAGGCCTTCTAAAAACTATTGCTCTGAAAATACTAAAAGAGAGTGAATCTGATGTACTTCGAGCAGTGGACTACAGAAGAGAGATGAAGAAGATGAGAGTTGAAATCTGTATTTTTGAGATAGAGGATCGTAATCTTGAGCAGCGATGATTTGTTCGCTGATCAGAATCGACGATTTGTTCACGGGTCTATTCCACGTTAACTTAGATCCTTCAACAAAGTTATGGATGTAGATCTTAGCAAAAGTGCAAAGCTTTAGTGATGGAGTGTTCTTAGAGGATGAGAGGTACGAAGCTTCAATGATGGAGTGATATAAGGGTATGGGGGTGAGGAACCTTAGACTACAAAGGAAAATATTATAGATCTATTCTATTATTAAAAATTGAAAAAAGATGATAGACTAATTTTCCCTAATTTTATACGTGACTTATGTGGTAATAACTTTTTTTTTTTTAAATATAATTTTCTTACGATGAATTATCAATTGTGGGATCTTGGAAACCTATCAAATATGGGACCTCGGGTTCATATTTTCCGAAAATTAAGATAAAAATCCAACATGATAGTCTGGGAATTATTAAATAATTTTCTTATTAACGAGCATTATTTTCCTGAATGTCATTTTAGATATAAGTTCTACTAGCATATGAACCCGTGCGATGTACGGACTAAATAAATAATTAAAAATAACTTTAAAATTAAATAATAACATAAAATTTATTTAAAAAGTATAGAAAAATAATTTAGAATGAATTAAATTTTAACAATTTTATTAGAATATATATATATATTAGTTATTATGTCATTAATTGTATATTTTAAGTTCACAATAAGAAATAGATGTCATAAAATAAAAATAATTGGTAAAGATGAAAAAAAATAGAATAAATTACAAAAAATAATTATATTAATGATAAAATAAAAATAAATTTCATTTTATAATTTTTTTAGTTTTAGTTTATTCTATATTAAAGTTTGTCATAAAACTTAAATATATCTTTTAGAGATAAAAAAAATACATATATACATATATATATATATATATATATATTGATAAAATCAGTCAAAAGTCTAACCAACTTACACAAAAATTAATTAATTAAAAATTAAAAATTTTATTTTATTTTAAAATTTAAATTGTTTTCAATTGAAACATGCATAATACTACAATATTAAATGGGAACATATATTTACTTTATATAATTGATGAAACAACTCACTTTTTCCTTCTTCTTTTTTCCTGATGTAGGATTGTGTAAAATAAAATTTAACAATTGTTCGGGCGAGAAGTTTATTTCGAATCAAACAATATCAGTCATTTAATCTTTAATTAGGTCAATATCAAACAAATCTAACCAATATATTTTAATGAACTTGTTAAAATCGTAGTTAAACCAACGAACCAATCAAATAAAAAATGATTTAGCCTAATCAGTTAGGTCAAAAGACCAACCAACTTATACAAAAATTAATTAATTAAAACTTTTAAAATTTAAATTGTCTTAAATTGAAACATGCACAACACTACAATATTAAATAGGAGTATAAGATTCACTTTACATAAGTGAAACAACTCACTTTTTCTTTCTTTTCCCGATGTGGGATTATAAAATAAATCATATCATAGGCTAATTAGATTTTTTATTTTAAAATTTAAACTGTCTTGAACTGAACTATGCACAACACTACAATATTAAATGAGAGTATAAGATTTAGTTTATATAAGTGAAACAACTCACTTTTTTTTTTTCTTCTTCTCCCGATGTGAGATTATAAAATAAATTATAAACTAATTAGAATTTTATTTTTATATGGTTAAATGAAAGATAGTGCAGACATCCCATCTTTGACGGCCCTTACGACTTGGATGTCCTTGCAAGTACATCCGATGATGAGTCTGTTTGCTCGCCAAGTGCTCGAAGTCCTCAGCGGAATGCCATAACTTTGAGCCTTTCTCATCCTTCTTCCTTTTTGTCTCATTTTTGAATCATGCCTTGGTCTTTCCAGCCTACAACCTCTGGTGGCCTGCCGACCATCCCTAGAGGCTGCCGACCATCACTTTTTGTTTACCGGCCACTGATGTGGCTTGCCGGCCACCAGTGATGGCCGGCCAGCCACCACTGCTGGCCGGCCGACCACCAGTGTTTTTTGCAAATATTTTATGCCAGTTGTTTGCACAGATGCTTGCATCTATCCACACATGGAGGGTTGAATCTCCTTGAGGGAATTTCATGTTTTCTATATATAGGGACCCCCTCTCTCTTGTAGCAAGGTTAGAAAATTTTAGACTAAAAAATTTTCCTTTCTCTCTACAAATTCTCTACACTTTAGCCTACATTCACTACACCTTTGCCTATACACCCTTAACCAAATCTTCTCATCTTTGAACTGAGGTGTTCTTGAGCTTGGCTTGAGTTCTAAAGGGTGTACTTGCTTGGTTTTGTAGCTTGGAATTGCTCTTCTCTTCAAGAGGTATAATATTTACTTTATTAGCTTGCTTTGCATACTTCTTTTTCTATATTTTCCCCAATATTTTGGGCTATTTTTGGGCTATAAAAAACTCAGTTTTGTGGGCTGAAATTGGTGGTTTAGGCCATTTAAGATTAGGGGGTGGTTCACCCTTCTTTATTTCTTGCTCGTAAGGCTTTTCCACCTTTGTTTCCCACTTTCAAACCATCTTTTTTTGGGCCTTTAAACACTGAATTTCAGAGCTTTTTCAATGATGAAAATCATGTTTTGAAGTCCAAAGTTGGAGGGGTTAGCCTCTCCTTCTCGTGTCTTGTTTGCTAGCCTAGTTGGTGCCATGCTTTAGCTTATTTTTCTAGCTTGTTTTAGGTTAATTTCAGCATGTTTTAGTCTTTGATTTGGACTGTTTTAACTCTATTTTGGGTTGATTATGTCATTTGAGTCTTGTTTTGCATGCTTATAGTGTAATAGTCCTCACAAGCTTGGTGTTTTAGGCCTTTAGACACCACTTGTTTGAGTTGATAGCACTTATTTTGGGCTTTTCATACTTCATTTCAGCACTAATAACCTCTGCAACCTCCCTCCTTTCTTGGCTTTTAATTTTGCTTTGAAAGTGGTTTCAAGTCACTTGCTTGCCTAAATGTGAAATTGAGGTTTCATATTTAATGGTTTAATCCCTTAGGGGGTTCATTACCAATGGTATGATTCTTCTTTGATACCCAAAGCAACTTATGTTTTGAGCCCTCTTTCCATTAGAGGACTATAATTCACCCAATGGACTTAATTGGATTAAAGAATGGTTGGTAAAGTAAAATGAGTAACTAAAACTTGGGACTAAATATGAGCAAGATTATAACTTGGTGTGTTCAATCGAGCGTTAATTGAGCACATGGAACTTGGACCATTACATACTTGCTAGTGATGAAATGATCCAACTCTCCAAGGTCTACTTTCTTTCCCTTGATCTTTCATGAAAGATAGGTGGTTTGTGCCTTGTTTTGCATTTATTGAGCTTTCACCTCTTGAGTCACAAGCCATCATGCAATAAAATTGCTTGAGTTGGTGGTTTGTGGCTTAAGTTTACCACTCCTTGGACCTACTCATGAAAAAGAGGGGTGAGTTGTGCAAACAATCCGTGAGAATACCCTCGTTTTGCTCTGTTTGTCCTCTATTGCAGTAGGATGAACCTGTGCATCAGTGGTCGGCAGGCCACTCTTCATGGCCGACAGGTGGCCGGTAGACCACCATCTATGGCCGGCAGGCCACTCTTCATGGCCGGCAGATGGCCGGCAATCTTCACCGGTGGCCGACTGGCCACTGATGCAAATCTCAGCAGAGTATTGGTAAGGTGTAGCAAAATGGCTCTGAAAATGTTCAACTGTGCAAACAGAGGCTTTCGAGTGGAGATTTTTTCGGGCGGAAACCGAGCAAGTGCATGCACATCTTTCATTTCCCGCGGCAAAGTAGTTAGATGCTTAGTTTAATTACTTAGTTTACTTATATTTGTATTTTAATTAATTAGTTAATTAGTTAGTTAATTCAATTGTTGTAATAATTAGTTAATTAGTTTAGTTAGTTATTCGGTTTGTAATAATTAGCTTAATTAGCTTAGCTTAATTAGTTACTACTTAGCTTAGTTTATTCATTCGGACTCTCCTTCGTGAGAGCGTAATGTAATAATGTGCATGTCTTCTAACCCCACGTCTTTCTCCCTTTTATTTATCTGCTTTTGATGGTTAGATTAGGGACATCATGTTTCGATTAGCATGCCTTATGTTTGCATCCATTCATCTTGTGTTGTATGCACCGAGGCTCGGTGCATCATTCAAACTGCATTGTCGTTTAAATACATTCTTTGAATACATGCTTAAAACGCATGCTATCAAATTGCCTCATATGCCATATTAGTAACCGAGCCTATTAATTGCATTCTTCGCATGTGTTGCATTAGTCATATTGCATAAAGTTAGGAGTCATGCATATTTTTCTAACACTTTTTTTTTTCTTAGCATGGAGTACTAAGTGAGCTTTTAGTGCTTTAGCATACTTGCATGAATGTGAGTGATTGCCATGTCTAGCATGCTTGCCATGAGGCTAACTGCTTAGTTGCTATAATTGCTGAATGCCTATGAATGAAGGCTTGGTGCTTCAATTAGAATAAATTCAAGGAATGTACGTTTAAGCCCACTTGAGGTGGCAAAATCAAACCCTTTTCACAAAACAAACATGAAATTGAATAGTTCTAATTTGAGCAAACTAGTCTATACTTGTGTGTGCGCATCACATAGAAATGCTAGCATAAACCAGAGCAAGAGCATATAATGTACATAAAAAATCATATCATGATTAGTGGAGGCCGATCTTTGATCGGGCGAGCGGGGGTGCTCAATTCATGACCTTTCTCTCTCGTACCTAAGTTCTCGAGCCGAAACAACTTTGGTGATGATGGGCACGTGGCCTCTGGCATAAGTCATGGGTTTCCTAAATTTCTCCAAAATAAAATATTTAGATGGCGACTCTGTATCTGGCAAAGCAGTCCAATTTTGGCATTTTTCATTCAAAATAAATTTTCTAAAAGATTTACCGGATTTGGACTCTTTGGTATTTCTCAATTTCACATTGCACTTGTGAGATTAGATTCAGAACTGCGGGAGTCTGAATTGTAAAGCTTTCTTTGAAACCTTCGAAAGGGGGCGCGAAAAAGTCGAGCTACAGTTTCTGATGACTGTGCTAGAGACTTAGAGAACATGACTCGAGCTCATGATATGAAATTCTATTTACACTTATATGTTTCTTTGCATTTGCATTTGCATTGGTGCGCCTAAGTCACTGTGTTTTCCATTTACTATTCTTGGACGGTTTACCAGAGGCTTGCTTGAAAAAGCTCGCCAAAAGGCTGACCGGTCATGGGCTCTGCCATGATGGGAACACAACCCTTGGATTTGGACTACCGCTGTACCGTTTGATCTTCCTTCACTTCTCGATGTTAGGTATGAGAGGTATATTAGGTAGTCTTGCTGAGGTACCCTTTCTGACCAATTGGCCTAGTTGCATATCGAAAGCCATAGAAACTGTTCCAAACTAGGACAGGTTGCTCACCCGAATCCAGGATTGCGTGAAACTACTTTGCTTGAATAGTGAACCCTAGTTTCAGAAACTAGGACAGGGTAACCCTACCCCCTCATAGGGGTTTTTTGGTTGTCACTTAACTGGTATGTGCGTATCAGTTGCAAGTTTAGGTATCAGATTTGGGAAGCAGAATTCAGTATTAAAGTGCAGTCCTACAACTTTCATTACAATTGTGTGTTGTTAACATCTAAGCTGAGGTGCTGTGCAGTTTCTGATTTTCACTTTCCTTTTGCTTTATTTCTTTTTTGCAAGCTGGTTTATCACAATTGCTTCGGACAGTTCGGTTACCCCCTAAGCACTCTGGACCCGTGTAAGGAGACTCTACAGATCTGGGGATCTTGTTAAGGTACAACCTGTGTTTGCTTCGCTCCCACTGGTTACGAGATAGAGGAGAGTTAGTCACAATTCACTAGTTCAACAATCACCTGCATCCAATCAGGCTCAATCTTCTACATCTAGGCCAGCAAGAGATCACTTACCTATTCAAATAACTCAGTACCCTGCAGCTAGTATGGAGGCCTTGATCCGTCATCTTCAACAAACAGTGGAATCCATGCAGCAAGATGCTGCCCGCCAAACTGAAGTTATAACAAATCAAGCCGAAGTGATAAACAGGTTGCAGTAATAGCAACCACAACCAGCAGTAACTTATGTTTCCCATGCACCCCCTGTGGGTATCCTATCACCAGGGATCACTGTCAATGTCCAAGAGAATCTGGGCAATCCGGTAAATCTGATCCCACCACAAGCCTCCAAGGCACCAGTGTACCAAACCGAGCCTCCATTTGAATTCAAAGTTAACCCGACTGTACAAAAGGTCAACAAGCTGGAGAAGCTTCTCAAGCGAGCACAGGGTGTGAACTCAATCCTTGACATCGAAGATGGATACACTGACTCTGCAGTGACTTTGCCAGATCGGTTCAAAATGCCACACATAGACCGGTTCGATGGCTCTGGGGATCCCATTGTCCATCTGCGGTTGTTCTCTGATATCTTGCGGCCGATGGGCCTCACTAGACTTCAAAAGCTGTCACTTTTTGGCCAGACCTTGTTAGGGATAGCGGCTATCTGGTATGCAAAATTAGAGGACTCTACGAAACAGAATTGAGAGGAAATGACTGTGGCTTTCATCACATAGTACTCATACAATACGTAGATCAAGGTCACAACCTGTGATCTTGAGGCAACCCATCAGGAGCCAAAGGAGGGCTTCTCAGATTTTGTAACGAGGTGGAGGGCAGAGGCTTCGATAATGACTACCAGGCCATCTGAGAAAGATCAAATTAGAAAGGTAGTCTGCAATCTGCAAGGGAAATTACTGCAGAAGATGATTGTCTTGCCGTTGTTCACATTTATTGAGCTCTATGAGATAGGGGTTCAGATTAAAGATGTAATGAAACAGGGGTTAATAACCGATGAGAAGTAGCAGCACATGAGGCCTTTTACACGCAGTTCCAATGCAACTACGAGTGAAAGCACAACTGCACGGCCATCCGATGTGAATGTTGTCACCACTACAGCCAAGACTACCAACCCTTTCACCAGTACGACTCCATAAACCTCAAATAGCCAGGCTCAGTCTCAAAGGGTCTTTACCCCACTATACATGCCTTTATTGTAATAACCCACATTTATGTCGTAGTCATGTTCATGAACATTGGTATGATTATGACCCGTTAAGCTTGCATTTGCATAATTACGACTTGTTTTGCCTAAGTAAGATCCATGCCTTGTTTTGATGTCTATGTGAATTGTCTAAGTGTTGTGTGCTTGCTTTGTTCCTTCCTTGGTACCCCGAGCCTAAGTTATATTAAGCCGAAGTCATGCCAAGCCTAGGTTACGTTACGCCTGGATCATCCCAAGCCGAGGTCATCTCCAGTCTAGAAGTATCTTGGAACCCATTTGTTTGACCTCCACCTTCGCCCTAACATATTGGCCAAGATGTCATTATCTAGGCCGAGGTGTGAATCACCAAGGCCGAGATGTGTATTATCTAGGCCGAGATGTTACCTTTGCACCTGAGTGACCTTGTCCTGGAGTGGTATGACCTAGACCGAGATGTGGCACATCTAGGCCAAGGTGTGGCACAGCTTAGTCAAGTGTCGCCCTTCTTAGCCGAGGTCATTGTCACCTTAGTTGCCGAAGTCTTGTTGTTAGCCGATGTCACCACTTGCCGGAGTGCCACTCCGTGTAGCTTGTTAGATACGCTTTGTCATTGCCTTGTCTTGTCAACCTATCACCTTTTTGAAGAGAACCAACCAGTCATTGCCACGTGTCCGAGCTGAGGGTTAAGTCAGCCGATAGAGAGAGAGAACCCATCATTTTGTTGTATACTTGTTTTGAAAAAGAAAGAGAAGCTCTAGGAGAGGAAGAAGAGTTCTTGAGAGAGAGTGGATTTCTAAGCTTGATTCCTTGAGATCGAACCGTTAGATCCGTGTTTTAAGGTTAGATTCTTAATCTGCTCTTGTCGTTCTTTATGTTTATGTTATTGCATTGCATGATTGAATATGATTTGTAAGCCATGCATTGCTTTGAAGTTCGGTTTTAGAAAGAGAAAATAGCATTCATGTGTTCTTCAAGAAAAGTCATGTTTTGATCCGAAGGCTCATGCCTAGATCCATGTTTTTGTGTTTGTTTTCACATGATTTTTAAGTATGGGTGCCCAGGTCCAGCATGAAATCCCAGATTTTTGTAGTAAAGAAGTTATGATTTTAGCATTCATGTTCTTCATGATCTTCATGTTCATGTTCTTCCTGTTTTTCACGGGTGGAAACCCTGATCTCTAGACCTCACTTTTCCCGAGGTGTAGTCGCCGAGATCACTCTTACCTAGACCTCACACTTAGGCCAAGCATCGTATCTCACCTTGGCCTACCTTGCATGATCAGTTACACCTTTAGTTGTCTTGTGCGCACCTCGGCATGCAGCCACATGCCGGAGCCTAGGTAGCCACACCTCGGCCAGGAGGTGTGGGACCTCGGCAAAGACCTGGTTGGTACCCAGCATGTCTTCCTGGCATGTAAAATAGTGTTTTGACTTCCAACATGTTTTCCCGAGATCATTTGCATGCATGTGAGACCTGTTTTGAGAAGTATGTTCAGTATGCTTTGCCATGTATTGTAGGACTTGGACCTTTGCCTTGACCCTGACGTCCCAAGAACTATGTGAGTGGTATTTCTAATAAAGTTATGTTATCACGTTTTAATAAAGTTTTGCCTTGTTTTGATAAAAGTATTTGTTAAGCATGAATGATATCCCTATTTTATGTATCAAGTTTAAATTTTGTTTTGGATGACATTCTTGGAACCGTCCTTTCGTGCTAGGGGACGTTAAGCCTAAGTAACACCGTCCTTTCGTGCTAGGGGACGTTAAGCCTATGTAACATAGTCCTTCCGTGCTAGGGGACTTTAAGCCTATGTAGCATAGTCCTTTCGTGTTAGGGGACGTTAAGCCTAAGTAACGCCATCCTTCCGTGTTAGGGGACGTGAAGCCTATGTAACATAGTCCTTCCGTGCTAGGGGACTTTAAGCCTAGGTAGCACCGTCCTTTCGTGCTAGGGGACGTTAAGCCTAAGTAGTACCCTTGTTAAGATATCGGCCGCCAACGTGCTATGAACGGGTGTGCTCGATGCCGAGGTTATGTTTTGTTTTGCCGGAATGTCATCACCCCATGTTTTAAGATTTGACATATGTTAAGGAAGTAAGTAAGTTTTGAAAGACCAAGGTTCGATTGATGTTTTGTTCCAAGCCAAGTAAAGCTTTGTTATGTATGGTTTTGACAAGATATACTATGTATCGTTTTGAAAGGATCTCAGGTATCATTCATTTAACCCCTTTATTACTTGTACCATTCACTGAGTATCCAAGCTCACCCTCCCTATGTATGTATATAGGTAACAAGCAAGAAGTTAGCTACGCCGAGATATGTGTTTTGCAAGATGTTTCGGATGCACGTTATGTCGGCAATTCTGAAGATTGTGTTTCTTGGCCTGTATTTTATGTATTTTGTCCATGTCGGCTTGAGGAGCCTTTTACCCAGATGTAACATGTAGTTGGTACTTTATTTTATTTGTATTCAAGTTTTAAAGCTATGTAAAGATGTATGCCATTTCATTTGACTTATGCATTGCTCTTGTGGACCACTTGTATTTTAGATTATTGCTTCCGCACTTGTGAGCCCCCTATATCTATACTCTGATTGTGTGTGAATTTTGGAAGTTGGCCTTCGGTAATCACGGATTACTGGCCATCACGGCACCAAACTACTAGGGGCGGTTAAGGGTCGTGACATTTATCCTAAGCCCTAAGGGTGCTGATCAAAAAGGGGCATCCTAAGCCGTTAGAATAACGCCCATCACCCGATCCGCTCCCACCTAAACACAACCTAGCCAAATATAGTGCTTTTGACTAGCAGCATGGCCACGACACTGAAAATGTTACAGGTTACGTCATGAGATTCAAGATCTCATTGACAACAAGATGATAGCACTGCCCCAAAAGCCAAATGTAACCACCAACTCTCTTCCAGCCCACAACTAGGTTCCCCCACCCCAGAACCTAAATCTAATACATACACTGGCCTTCCCATACAACCCCAGCGTATATATTAATCCTTCCCACCTACCCAAACCGGCCGTGTTCATTCCTGAAAGCACAGACTTGTGCATAATGGACACATCCATACTTCAACCTGAACCCGTGGTGGTGACAATGGCAGAAGGAGGGAGGTTGGTCTTGGAGGCAAATGTCAGTCCGCTGCCTAAGTGCTCTGAGGGTTTGACTGAAGGGGAGTATGACCCGTGCTGTTACATTATGCCAGTTGATCAAGCCAAGCCCAAAGTGGCATTGCCAATAACAGCATAGGTCAGCGTGATTAGAGAGGATGGCCCAAGCCAAGGTCTAGATGATCTGGCAGAGCTGGAAGAGGACTTAGACAATCTGTAGATCTACGATGAGCAAGATCAGGGGGGTGTGCAGATTGACTAGTTTGATCTGAATGGGAGAGCACTGACATCAAGAATTTAGCTCAAGAACTAGGCATTGTGAGTACCGCAGATACAAAATAGAAAGCCGCGTTGAAACGGTTTGTGCAAGAAAAAGATCAAGACAAATAAGAAGCTGGAAAAGCCAAACACCCTGCGGGGGATACTTCTGATGAAGGAATGATCAGACTGGAGTCAGACAACTATTTGTCGACTGCCAGAGGTGCATGGTGAGAGAACGATGATCTGCTTTTGGCTCACACCGATGAAGATTGGGGTGACGACCTGCTAGACAACACCTGGTACTCTGAAGAAGTTGATCACATGACGAGGAGTGGGTGGTATTTCAAGCCCCCACATTTGGACCAAACTGAAGCCTCCAGGAAAGATAAAGAGTTTGAAAAATAAAAAGAAAAGTAGTTGAAGGAAGAGGCGGTGCTGAAGCAATTGAAAAAGATTCAAGCTGATATTTCAATCTGGGGCCTGCTCATAGCTTCTCACGTGCACCGACAGGCTGTACTATCAGTAATGGATAAAGCCAAATTGTCCATTGACACCACTCCTGAACAGTTTGTAGGATTAGTTTTCTTGGGAGGCGTTGCGCCAACTTTAACCTTCTCAGATAAAGAACTGTCGCCAGAAGGCTCAACACACAACAAACCTCTGTACATATCAGTGGAGTGCAGAGAAAAGTGGGCGTCAGTGGTGTTAATCGATACTGGGTCGGCTATCAATGTATGTCCATCTCGTACAGCATATGCCATCAGTTTGAAACCAGCGAATTTCGTGCCTACAGCCTAGGTAATTCGGGTGTATGACAATACGAGCAGAAAGGTTATAGGCACGATACAGATCAGAGTTCAAGTGGGCCTAGCTCAACAGGATATTGAGTTCCATGTCTTGGATGTGCTGGTCACTATCAATCTACTGCTAGGGAGACCTTGGTTGTACCAGGTGAAAGCTTTCTCCTCTACTCTCCATCACATGCTGAAATACCCCTATGAAAAGAGGGTGGCTATTGTGTTCGGGAATTCATCCATACATCCTCCGCTAGAGGTAACTACACATATGCTGGAAATCGTTCATGGCGAGGAGGATGTATTCCTTTCAGGGTTCACTCTAGCTGAGGCCCGAGTAATGCAAACCATCTTGGCAGCTGATGAGCGCTTGTATGTTAGCACCCAATCAATCTATTTCATGAACAAACTCCAACATATGCCAAGAATGAGGTTAGGTAGAAGTGGCCAGAAGGGCGTCACATCATTAGTCGATGTGACACATAACCCACATGCCTTTGGTCTTGGCTATACACCCACCAAAGAGGATTGGGCTAGGAAAGCAAAAGAGATGGCAGGCAGAGCTAGAGCCAAGCAAGTCGGGAAGCGCTATGAGCTTGTACACAAACCAATCAGGGAACCTTGAATGGTCATTTTGAGGGAGAAGACTTCCCATTTTGCGGCTTCCCCGAACCCTGGTTGAATTTTGAAAAGCAGCGTGTTCCAGGTTTTGAACTCTTGTTTGACTTGTAGTTGCAAGACAGGAATACAGAGGAAAAAGGCTAAATTGACTGCTGAAGCTGAGCGGAGCATGGAAAATGACTCAAACAATAGCGAACTTAAAGTAGGGGCAGCACTGGCATGTCTTCTTTCAGATCTTCTGAGTGACTGAGAGAGCTTGGGGGATAACCTTACCATTTCCATGATCGAGGACCAACTAGGTGTGAACCCTTCTAGCAGTATTTTGGATGCATCTGAAGCACTATCCCTCGTTTGGCAGCTGGAGGAGGGCTACTAATCTAGTAGTTTTGAGTCGAGTAGTGAGCTAGAATTTGATTCCACGGAGTCTGTGGAGTCGGAATCATATTCCGGTTCTTCTAAGTCTGAGTCCGGTATTCCTGAGGGTGATAACTCAGATGCCAAGGTCTTGTCTAGGTCATCCTTCTCTTTTGCTTTTGAGTCAGTTGTAACCGAAGAGCTAGATGAGCTGGGCCTTTTGAATGAAAATGCCACTGCAGATTCTGAGTATTTCTCTATGCCACTTGTTTATTGCATTGATCAAGACTTTCAAAATTTTAATGAAAATGAAGAGGAAGGCATTCCTCTAGTTTTGAAAATTTTGATTAATCGAGAGGAGGAGAGGTTTCCAAAACCCCTCATTGATGAAATCATTGCTTTTAATGTAGGTACTGAGAAGGATCCATGTCTGGTCCAGATCGGGTCCACGTTGTCTTCGGAGGAGCGTAAGCGCTTAGTCGCTTTATTAAAAGATTTCAAAGATGTTTTCGCGTGGTCCTACGAAGACATGCCTAGAATCAATCTTGAGATTGTACAGCATCGGATCCTTCTCGATCCTGAGGTCTGACCCGTCAAACAGAAGTTGTAGAGAATACGCATAGATTGGGCTTTGAAGATTAAGGAGGAGGTCACCAAGTAGATAGATGTAGGGTTTTTGCTAGTATCTGAGTATCCAACTTGGTTGGCCAACATTGTTCTAGTGCCGAAGAAAAATGACAGAATTCGAGTGCGTGTGGACTTCAGAGATCTGAATAAGGCCAGTCCAAATGACAACTTTCCCCTGCCACACATTGATGAATTGGTGGACTTCACCGTAGGCCATGCATTACTCTCCTTCATAGATGGATTTTCCGGGTATAACCAGTTTCTGATGGCGCCCGAGGACAGAGAGAAAACCGCCTTCACTACGCCGTGGGGAACCTACTGCTATAGGGTGATGCCATTTGGGCTGAAAAATGCTGGGGCTACCTATCAAAAGGCTGTGACCACTATTCTGCATGATATGTTCCATAAAGAGGTCGAGGTGTATGTGGATGACATGATTGTCAAATCCAAGGCAAGAGAGGTTTACTACACTACCTTGAACAAATTCTTCCAACGGATCAGAGAATACAAATTGAGGTTGAATCTGTAGAAGTGTACTTTCGGTGTAACAGCAAAGAAAATGTTGGGTTTCTTGATCATACAGAGGGGCATCGAGGTAGATCCTTCCAAAATCAAGGCCATCCCAGAAATGCCACCACCAAGGACTGAAAAGGAGATGCGAGGCTTTCTAGGTAAAGTGCAATTCATAAGATGATTTATTTCAAAATTAACCTTGACTTGTGAACCACTATTTGGTCTCTTGAAGAAAAGAAAAAAATTTTGATGGGATGATCGATATCAAGTCGCTTTTGAGTAGATCAAGCAGTATCTTTAAAATCTGCTTGTGTTGTCGCCACTAGAGTTGGGGAAGCAGTTGATTTTGTATTTGTCAGTAACAGACACCATAATGGGATGCATGCTTGCTCAGGAATATGAGGATAGGGTGAAGAAAGCCATCTACTACTTGAGCAAGAAAATTCTGGATTACGAGACCCGTTACACCCCACAAGAGAAAGCCTGTCTAGCCTTGGTATGGGCTACCAGGAAGTTGAGCCACTAGTTATAAGCTCACTCCGTAATTCTAGTTTCAAGATTAGATCCCATCAAATCTCTTTGAGAAACCAGCCCTCACGGGTAGGCTAGCTCATTGGTTGCTTCTTCTCTCCGAATTTGATCTGAAGTATGTCACTTGCAAGTCAGTCAAGGGGAGAGCAGTAGCGGAGTTCCTAGAAAATCACCCCGTAGAAGGGGATGAAGTGTTAGAATACTTGTTCCCAAATGAAGCTATTCTGTAAGTTGAGGAGGAGATTTGGACAATGTAGTTTGACGGAGCGTCTAATCAATATGGTTGTGGGATAGGTGTGTTCCTGATACCACCCAACAATTCCCATATACCTTTAGCCTTCAAAATCTGGTTCAAGGTATCCAATAACGAAGCAAAGTACGAGGCGTGTATCGCTGGTTTGGAAGTCGTCCTAAAACTAGGGGCAAAAAGGTTGGACATGATCAGGGACTCAAACCTAGTCGTGTCTCAAGCCAATGGAGACTGGAAGGTCAAAGAAGAAAAGATGATGATCTATTACCAGACCCTGGACATTCTGATTCCTAGGTTTGAGAAGCTGACTTTCATGCATCTACTAAGAGAGAACAACAGGTTCGCTGATGCCTTATCGACTCTATCTTCTATGATAGACATCTCGCTTGGAGTCCGGATGCGTCCGATCATCATTGAGCAAAGATATACGCTGGTCTATGAGACTATCGTCACAATAGATGAAGCACAAGATCAAAACCCTTGGTTCTATGATATCTAGAACTTCTGGGAAAATGAAGTTTATCCACCAGAGGCAAATGCCAAAGACAAAAGGGCAATACGGCAGATGGCCGTTCAATTTATTATCTGTAAGGTATACTGTACAAGAGAGGTCATCTGAGAATGCACAAGTTATGTGTCGATGCAGAGGAATCAAAGCGCCTAATGAAGGCTATCCATGGAGGAGAGTACGGAGCGCACATGAACGGAGTAATGTTAGCCCGGAAGATTCTCAGGTGTGGGAGCCAAGTATTCGGGGATGTAAGGAGGCCGAATATTATTCTTAGAGAATCGAGATATATACATTACATTTAGCCTCGTCTTATATAAATTTAGAAGTATCCTAATCGGCCATAGAAGCAGTTAAGCAAGGAGCCGAGTGGAGATTGGTTTGCAACAGAAGTAGCCGAGTAATTAATCACACAGTGGACTAAAAGTGGACCCAACCCTGAGGCCCAGTGGAAGATATAAATAGAGGAACATTAATCAAAGAGAGGAATGTGAGAACAAATAAGCTTTAACTTAAGATAGAAGTAATCAAGAGAGTAGATACTGACTTATCCGTCAGAGTGCTAATTTCGGCACCCCCGACCGGAGTGTTCATTCCATTTCAGGTGACTTACTGAGGATCTCGAGCGTCCCATTGGATCTAAAGAGTATTTCCAAACCACTTCTCCACAATTGGCGCCGTCTGTGGGAATACTCAAGCACATCCATGGCGGGCGTGACGGAAGATCCTCCGATAGTCACTAGCGACCCTACGCCACAAGAAGAAACCACTCAAAGCAACATGCTTAGGCCAGAGAATATTACCGCAAGAAGGGCCTTGAACTTCGATTCACCCTCAACATCAGCACATGAGACAATACAAGCGATTATGAAGCAAGTGAAGCAAAACGAACAGAGGTTGGAAAACATGATGGCTGAGAATGAGCGCCTTCGACAAGATTTGGCCTTCAAGGTGGCAAGATCCCAACAAGCTGGGTGCCAAGACTCGGGACGACTTCTGAGAAAGGATGGTTGACGATCTCGAATTCGGAGACATGATAATAACAGTGGCTCTGACTCATCATCTCCAGAATCTACAAAGAAGGGATGAGTCGACATCTCCAATTCTTCTGAGGGAAGTCCGCGTGCACGAAAAAAGCGAAGAAGAAATGATTCAGATGAAGAGGATCAACATGACCCCTTTGTACGACGGATTGCAAGGACAGTGCTACCCAAAAAGTTCAAAGCACCGTCATTCACCTTGTATGATGGAAAATCAGACCCCACCGATCACATTCGCCATTACAAGCAAGCCATGACGCTTCACGCAGACGACGAGGCCCTTGTGTGTCAAATATTTTCGAGCAGTTTGGGACCACTGGCTGTCAGGTGGTATTATAAACTGGAGCCGGCATCGATTAAGAGCTTCTACCAACTCCAAAAATCCTTCAAGGCAAGGTTCATCACTAATGAGGTCCAACCGAAGCAAGCCGATTCTCTGTGGGCAATGCAAATTCAACTAGGGGAAACCCTTCGTGCATATTCGGCGCGCTATTAGGAATGTTTTAATCTAATAGATGATGCTTGTAATGATTCCATAGCCATTACCGCCTTCAAGATGGGATTGCATCCAAACAGTGCCCTCTGCAGCTCTTTGACTAGACGGCCCCCTGTAGACACCCCATTTTTTACCGACCTTAAGACTCAGACGTCATCAATTGAGCGCTTGGTGATAGTGCATGTTGTGCTCGTTTTGAGGTTTCGGAGTTTTGGCTGAGAGCCTCATCTCCGGGCCTCTGAACTCTTTGTGCTTTGGCTCGGTTTGCGGACCAAGTCTGGTTTTCCTTGCCTGAGGGAGGGAGAGGTCTTGTAGACCACTCTTTTGTGGTCGTAGACCACTTTTTGTGGTCATAGGCTACTTTTTCCGTTTGGAGACTAGTTTCCGGTTTTTAAAGCCTTCGGCCGCGCGCCTTGTCTCGGGACCACTTAACGTTCTCCATTTGGCATGGTTTTTGAATCACACCTTGTTTCCTTGGCCTAGAGGGCCATTGTGGTTTGGGAGACCACTTTTGTGGTCGTAAACCACTTTTGGTGCTTGTCAGCTAGTTTTCGAGGCTCCCGGTTGTGCGCTTTGCCTTCCAAACTTTCGTCTTGCATCCGTTTTGGTTTGTTTTTTGTACAAACCTTGTTTTCCTTGTTTGGAAGGTGGTACAAGGGTGAGAGACCAGTATTTCCCCTTGGGGACCGCTTTTCCTCCTACCAGCCAGTTTTCTAGTCTGACAACTGGTCTCCCTGATCTTTGGACCATCAAAAGTGGTCGGCCACCACACCATTTGCTTGTTTTCATCCTCTGGACTCTCTCCCACCATGGCCGACTAGTTGTTGTTCTGGGAGACCACTTAAAGTGGTCGGCCGACCACTTTAAGTAGCTGGCCGATCACTTTAAGTGGTCGACTGCTTTTTGTCACATTTTTGGAGATATTTTCCTCTAGCTGGCACAGTTGGAGGGCACCAGAGCCATCCTTCATACACATGTATGGAGGGATTGGTTTGAGCCTTAGCTTCTTGGAGAAGCTTTGCCTTTTGTTCTCTATAAGAGGGAGGCTCCTCCTTCCTCCTCTATGGTCAGAATTTGGAGGTTTGAGATATACATATAGCCTTGTATCTATATCTCTCTTTTGTTCTTGTTTTGTGCCCTAAAAATGAAATTTTGTCTCACTTTTGTACACAAACACACACTCAAACACCTTGCTTGTGTTGCTGAGGCTTCTTGAAGTTGTTTTTGGTGTTCTTGGGCTGGTTTGAGCTCAAAAAGGTTACTGGAGTTTGTTTTGAGCCATCCCTTTAGGCTCTTGTTGTAGCCCTTGCATGACCTTTCTACCACTAAAATCCAAAGAATTTTTAGTGGTGGAAAGGTGGTTTTGGAGTCTTAAATAGGAGAGGGTCATCCCCTTTCCTTATGTCATGTTTACATGCTTCATATGCCTCATGTTTGAGCATGTTTACTAAGCTTGTGTTAGCTTGTTCTTAGCATGTATTTGGGCTTATTTTAGCATGGCATGCCATTGTTTTTACTTGGTTTAGTCATTCCATGTATGCCTCATACACTTGTAGTGTAAATCTTGCAAACTGGCTTTGTATGCCTCATGTTTGAGCATGTCATTCTAGCTTCTGTTGAGTCCATTTTAGCATGTTCTTGGGCTTGGTTTGCCATGTCATACCTCTATTAGGGTTTGGTTTGGTTAGTTTTTGCATGCTTCATGCACTTGTAGTGTATTTCTATGAATTAGCCTAACATGCATCATGCTTTAACATGTCATTCTAGCGTACTTTTGGCTTAACTTCAAGAAGCTTTTGTCCATGTTTTAACATGCTTTAGGTCTGATTTGTGTTGTTTTGGTCATGCATGCCTTGCTTTGTATAGCTATAGTGCATTATAGCTTGTTAGCTTTGTGTATCAAGTGTACTATCATGCTTTACTTGGACTATTTGAATGATTTGACATCATTTATTATGTGATTTCAGTCCATGTTTCATGTTCATGCACTTGCATTTATCACTTTTTCAATGCGTTAGAGGGTTTGCCCCTTTATGCCTTAACATGAACCATTGTGTATGCCTTCATGCCTTAGCTTGCGAGCCATCATTTCAGTGCTTATTTGGGGTTATTTTTCCATGATATAACTCTGATTGTTGTTGGTTAAGTCATTCCATGCTTGGTCTTAATAGGTGTAGTGTAATCCACCTTATTTGCCTTGTATGCATCATGCATTATGCCCCTCATGCTAGCTTGTTTTGGTTTCCTTCCATGCATGTTTTAGACTCATTTTGACATGTTCTAGGACAGTTTTGGGTTGCCTTGGTCACATGCTTCATGCTTTGTATAGCTGTGGTGCAATTGGCCTTGCTAGCTTTGTGTTTTGTTGACTCATGCATGCTATCTTTGAGCTACTTAGATGATTTGGCATCATTTAATACTTCATTTCAGAGCTTTTAGCATTGCCATGATCCCACTTCCTTCATGCTTTGAATGCCTTTAAGTGTTGTGCATTGTTGCCTTATTTATGGCCTAGCATGTATGTTATCTTGTTTAGGCCTTTGGGCCTCCATCTCAGCATGTTTAGGCCTTTGTTTTGACCTACTTGAGCTCTATCCATGTTTATTTGCCATGTATTGCATGCCTCCTTAGTAGTACTCTTTATTGGCTTTAATGCTTAAGGACCAATGTATGCCATACTTGTGTTAATTGAATGATTTGGCATCATTTCTTGCCTTATTTCAGTGCACTTAGTATTGTTACACTTCCACTTTTGTCACTCCTTGAGCACTCTTGAGAGTTGTGCTCTTAGGTCTCTTTGATGGGCTATTGCATTGTGCATGCTTGCCTTCCCTTTTTGTGCCTTTGTTTCATCATTATGGCCTCTACTTTGGGCATGACCAAGGTCCATCCATTTTGGTTTAAGTCCATTATGCATTGTGTATGCCATGTAGTTCATACCATTGAGTATGCATGTTGTTCGCATGTTAATTCATCGCATTGTGTATGCCATCTTGTTCTTAGCATTATGCATGCCATTAGCCTTGTTAGGTTGTCCATGTTGCATTCCATGTTTGCATGCTCAAGTCATATTGCATATTTGCATGCTTAAGTTGTATTGCATTGAGTTGCATGTTTAAGTCGCATTGTGCATGCCATGTTACTTGTGTTGCATTGTTGTTTGGGATAGGTGTTATTCCAAACACGGGAAACGAGGGGCATTTCATACTTGAAGTGATGAAACGTGCCTTAATTCCCGGTCGTCGACGCTTTGTGTTTACTTGTGCATTCAGTTTTAGATTGAATTGTGCAACTTCGCCTCTCGGCCATCATGCATTGAAATGCGTGATTGGTGGCCCGAGGGTCGAGAACCGCACTTCCTTGAGTTCATGACATGATAGAGAGGGTGGTTGTGCACACATATCTTGCAAATACATTGCCATGCCCTTTCTTGCTCTCTGTTGCAGCAAATTGCAATTCAGCAGCAACAACTGGTCGGCCAGCCAGAAAAACTAGCTGGCTGACCACTTTTTCTAGTTTGCAGTAGAAAAAAGTGGTTGGCAGGTGGCTAGAGAGACCAAAAGTGGTTGGCCACCCTCCCACAGGTCTCCAAAGGTGGAGTTTCAGCTTTCTGGAGCTTGGTGCAAGTTTCTGAGGACAATTAAAAACAGAGGCAAATCGGGGCATCGCATTGGATTTCCAAACGAGGCGACCAAGCTTGCATGCATTCCTCTCCCTCTGAGGCTCTTGATTTATTGCTTTCCTTAGCTACCATGCTTAGATAGCTAGCTTTTTCTTTGTTTTGTACCTTAATAGTTAATGCGTTTAGATATTTAAATTTGTTTTTGTAATACTTAGTTTAATTAGCTTAGATTAGCTAGTTAGCTTCTTATTCGGTCTCTCCCTCGAGAGGGCCAATTGTTGTAATAAGCGTGCGTGTGGGTGATGCATGTCTTCCAACCCCCATTTCTTTCTCCCTTTTACTTAACCGTTTACGATGGTTAGTTTTAGGGTATGTTTCATTTAGCATACATTATGCTTGCATGTGTGCATCTATTCATCTGTTTTGCATGCACCGGGCTCGGCGCATCATACTAATTGCATTGTATTTCAATTCTTATTTGAATACATGTACCAAGTTGCATTTCACATGACATTCTAGGTAGCCGAGCCTATTTTAGTTACATTTTCGCATGTGCTGCATTAGCCATCTTAACATGAACTAGGATCATGCATGATTTCTAACTAGTTCTTTGTTTTGGCTTAGAGTACACTGTGAGTGTTTACGCTTTAGCATACTGCATGTGTGTTATTGACTGCCATGAAAGCATGCTTGCCATGAGGCTAACTGCTTAGTTGATTAACTGCCTAAAAGCCTGTGGGTAAAGGTTGGATTACTTGAATTGGAACAATTCATTAAAATCTCTGATTTAGCCTACTTACGAGTAGCAAACTCCAAACCATTTTCAAACAAATATGCAATGTTTTGTTCCAAATTAGGCTATACTTGTATGTTGTGTGTATCACGTAGTAAAGATTAGCTAATTAACCAGAATAAGAGCACATGTGTTTTCAAAAATAATATATCATGCTTAGTACAAGCCGATCTTTAATCGGGTGAGCGAGGGTGCTCATTGCATGACCTTCCCCTCTCGTACCCAAGTTCCCGAGCCGAGGCAACTTTGGTGATGATGGACATGTGGCCTTAGGCACGAGTCAGGGTTTTTTAAATTTCCCAAAAATAAAATATTTAGGGACTCTGTATCTGGCAAAGCAGTCCATGTTTGACACTTCTTTCTAAAAATCAGTTTCCCAAAACGATTTGCCAGATTTGGACTCTTTGGTGATTTATCGGTCTTGCATCGTACATTGTGAGATTAGATTCAGAACCGTGGCATTGAGTCCGAACTGTAGTAGCTCCGAACAAGACGAGATTCACGCCGCTCCTCGTGGGCGCACGGATGTCGGGGAGTTCCCCGAGAGCACGTCTACAGCCCCAAAAATAGTCTGGTCATTGATGAAAAAAGTCGAGGAATATTGCAAAGTAGAAGACGATGCCCTGCGAGTCAAAGCCGAGCACAAAGCCAGGAAGTCGGCCCCGCCTGAAATCGTGCAGCTGATGAACACTGTACCACCATGGAGCCCTAAATCATGGAATCGGGCTAAACGAGATAGAAAACGGGATTCACGCCGATCAAGTGACCAATGTTCACATCGAGCTAATGAGCCGCTTCAAGTGGATAGCAGGCGCGCAAGGCGCAGCGACAAGAAATACACGGAGTTATCGGAGCCGATCAGTACAGTTATGTCTAAGGTTCAACACTTGCCGTTCTTTAAATGGTCGTCTAAGATGGTGGGACCTCTCGACACGAGGAGACGGGATAAGTGGTGCGAATATCATAAGGACCACAGTCATGATACCAACGGTTGTTATGCGTTGAAGGATCACCTTGAGGAGTTAGTACAAGATGGCCGGCTTAAGCAATACGCCCGAAAGGACAACTCAACCAAAATCGTTGCTTTGCGGCAGGAGTCACCACCACTCGGCGTAATTCATATGATATACAGCTTTCTGACGGCTTTCGCGGTGCATACAATTCAGTCGTATCCTAACCTCCAAAAGCAAATCACATCGGTGAAATGACCTCATGAAGCTACGAGTATTTCTTTCGATGATTCCGATTTGGTCGGTGTAACGCTCCCCCACATTGATCCTTTGGTAATCGAACTATGCGTAAACAGATTCACCGTTAAACGAGTTCTCATTGACCAGGGGCATACTTCGGAAGTTATGTACTACAAGACCTTTATCAAACTCAGCTTCACTGAGTCAGATCTGTCTCCGGCCTATTATCCGTTATTCAGCTTCAATGCCAATCCAGAGTACCCGTTAAGCAAAATCACACTACCAGTTCGAGCGAGCTCCCGATCAGTGGACGTGGAGTTTTTGGTTGTCAAGCTTCCTTCGCCGTAAAATCTCATCATGGGACGAACATGGCTGCATACCATGCAGGCCGTGCCAAGCACCTATCATCAACTGCTCCACTTCCCGACTGAACGCGGCATTGAACAAATCTGTGGTTCCCAGAAATCGACACAAGCTTGTTATACAAAGACACCAAGAGAGCTGGAAGTGAATTTTATTGAGGTGCCCAATCGAGAGAGCCTCGACGATGTTGGGCGGCTCTCAAGTGAAAAGGCCACGGAAGCCCTGGATCGAGTTGAAATTGATGGGAATCCTAACAGGTTCTTCATGGTCGGCGCCTCCCTGAATAGAGTCGATAGGCAACAGCTAATTACCTTCTTACTCAGCAACCTTGACATATTTACGTGGTCACCGTATGAGATGCAGGGGGTGGATCCATCTGTTTCTCAGCACCGTTTAAATGTTGACCCCAAATGCAAGCCGATTATTCAAAAAAGCTAGCGGTCAGCCGCAGAACACTTTGCTGCCATTGTTGAAGAAGTTGACCGGTTGCTTGATGCCAGGGCAATCCGGGAAGTCACCTATCCAACATGGCTGTCAAATGCTATGGTTATAAAAAGAAAAAATGGGACTTGGCGTGTTTATGTGGATTTCATGGACTTAAATAAAGCTTGTCCCAAGGATTGTTTTTCCCTTCCCAGAATAGGCCAACTCATGGATACCACAGCACGTCCTCAACATATGAGCTTCCTCGAAGCTTACAGAGGCTATCATCAAATTTTCATGCATCCAGAAGACCAAGAGAAAACTGCATTCCTCACTCCAAAAGGAACCTATTGCTATAAGGTTATGCCTTTTGGGCTGAAGAATGCGGAGGCAACTTGCCAAAGACTAGTCACTGCCATGTTCAAGGAGCAACTCGGCCAAACGATGGAAGTGTATTTTGATGATATGGTGGTCAAGTCCAAAGAAGAGCAAACTCATCTAGCCGATCTGGAAAAGACATTCGGCATTTTACGCGAGTACAAAATGAAGCTGAACGCTTCCAAGTGTGCATTCGGCATCGGATCTGAAAAATTCCTTGGCTACATTGTTAACCACCGTGGAATTGAAGCCAACCCGAGTCAATTTACAGCAATTCTAGAACTCAGCTCTCCTCGGTCGACCAAAGAGGTTTAGAAGCTGATGGAAATGGCTGCCGCGCTCAACAGATTCATCAGCTGTTCCACGGATCGCTGCCAGTAATTTTTTCACACCCTTCGACATGGTAAAGCTTTTGAATGGACCCCCGACTGCCAAGCCGCTTTGTAAGGTTTGAAGACTTACCTCCGTTCAGTTCCTCTCTTGACAACACCTTCAGTGGGTGATCTGCTCATTTTATATCTGGTAGTTTCCGACCGGGCCATCAACGCCGTACTATTAAAAGAAGAACTTGGGGAGCAACGACCAGTTTATTATGTGAGCAAACCAATGGTTGATACCGAAACACGCTACCTTCTGTTGAAAAAACTCATCCTGGCCCTCATCATGGCAACAAGAAAACTGATGCATTACTTTCAGGGGCATACCATTGGGGTACTAACGGACTACCCCCTTCGGTCAGTACTCCGTAGTGCAGAAGCATCAGGACGCATTTCAAAACGGGCTTTGGAACTCGGCCAGTATGATATCCAGTTCTTACCCAGAACCTTAATCAAGGGGCAAGTGCGCACTGATTTTGTTGCCGAATTCACCGGGTGTCTTGCTGACTTTAAGTTCGATCAAATTCAACCTAAGCCGAATTTGAGGATATACGTTGGGGACATTTGGTAACTATATTGTGATAGGTCATCCAACCAACGTGGCAGCGGGGCCGGCGTTGTGATCATGGCTCCCGACGGGGCAATTATCGAGCAGGTAGTCAAACTCGGCTTTGATGCATCAAACAATGAGGTCGAATATAAAGCACTGCTAACCAGCTTACGGAATGCATATCTCTTGGGTGCTCAGCGTCTGCTTATTTTTTGCGACTCAAAGCTAGTCATCAATCAGTTAAAGGGTAAATACATGGCCAAAAATGACCGTATGGCAGCTTACATGAAAACGGCGAGTTCCTTGCTGGTAAAATTCGACCACCATGAATTGAACCAAATAACTCGAGATCAGAACACACATGCGGACACTCTGGCTTGCCTAGCCTTCGCTATCAACTTAGAGATTAAACGGACAATTGAAGTAGGATTCATCCCTAAGCCAAGCATTGGTCTTTCGGAGTCGGTCCAGATCAGTGTCATAGAATCAGGTCCGAGTTGGATGGACCCTATTGCTTCATTCCTATCTTCCGAACTGCTCCCGATGGATAAGAAAGAAGCACACAAGCTGCAAAACAAAGCCCTGCGATATTACTTGGATCCATAAGGAAAGCTCTATAAGAAATCCCTTTTTGGTCCATACCTAGAATGCGTTCATCCGGATAAAGTCGAGGAACTCCTGACTGAAATACATGAAGGTAGTTGTGGTGCCCATTCTGGCGAACGCTCTTTGGCTCATCGAGCTGTGACACAGGGCTATTATTGGCCGACAATGAGAGCCGATACCGAGTGTTACGTCAAGAAATATGAACAATGCCAGAAGTTCTCTCCTTTGACCCATTTGCCTGCTAAAGAGTTAAGCTCCATAACAAGTCCTTGGCCGTTCGCCCAATGGGGACTTGATATCGTCAGACCATTACCTCGTGCCCCAGGCAATAAGCGATTTTTTATTGTCGCGACAGATTACTTCACAAAATGGGTCGAAGCGGAGGCACTAGCGCGCATTCGAGATACTAATGTGAAGCATTTTGTATGGAGAAATATCATAACACGATTTGGCATTCCAAGAGCACTTATTTCAGAAACGGCACCCAGTTTGATTACGGCGTCTACTGAGAATTGTGCAGCAAGTATGGAATTCGGCCATATTTCTCCACCCCAGCTTATCCACAGAGCAATGGCCAAGCTGAAGCCTCCAATAAAGCCATCTTGGACGGCATCAAGAAAAGGTTGGAGAAAGCTAAAGGAAAGTGGGTTGAAGAGCTCCCTAGTGTATTGTGGGCTTATTGCACTACACCAAGGCGATCAATTGGAGAAACGCCATTTGCCCCGTGCTTTGGAACTCAGGCCATTATCCCACTGGAGATCGGCCTACCCACTCTGAAAACAAAGGTCTTTGACTTGGGCCGTAACGATATGATGCTAGCTTTGGATCTAACTCTGATTGAAGAACGGAGAGACCGAGCCCTCGCGTCTATGGCACGATATCAGCAGCAGCTCGCTAAATCATACAATCAACGTATGCATCAGCGACGTTATATACCCAGAGAACTAGTTCTGAAGAAAGTTCTTCCTACTACTAAGAACCCCGCCGATGGAAAGGTAAGTCCCAACTGGGACGACCCCTATCAGATTGAGGCAATCGCCAGCACAAGGGCATATCGGCTCAAAGACATGTCTGGAAGGAGTCTACCACGCCCATAGAATTCCATGCATTTGTGTAAATTCTATCATTAACCCAACCTGTGGGGCATGATACTTGTTTTGAATGTTCACCATGTACAAATTTCACTTTCTCATTATGAAATTCAGTTCGTTAAATCAGGAGTCTTCCGAATAAGCCTCCGAATTCGGAGCCCCATCAGTGCATGACACTTTTGGGCCGAATAAGCCTCCGGATTCTGAGCGCCCTTCGTGGATATCATGATTAGCCAAGTTATAAGCCTCCGAATTCGGAGCCCCATAAGTGCTTGACACTTTTGGGCCAAATAAGCCTCCGGATTCGGAGCGCCTTTCGTGGATATCACGACTGGCCAAGATTGAAAGCCTCCGAATTTGGAGCCCTATGAGTGCGTGACACTTTTGGGTTGAATAAGCCTCCGGATTTGGAGCGTCCTTCGTGGATATCACGATTGGCCAAGCTATAAGCCTTCAAATTCGGAGCCCCATGAGTGTATGACACTTTTAGGCCGAATAAGCCTCCAGATTCGGAGTGCCCTTCGTGGATTTCACAATTAGCCAAGTTATAAGCCTCCAAATTCAGTGCCCCATGAGTGTATGACACTTTCGGGCCGAATAAGCCTCCGGATTCGGAGCGCCCTTCATGGATATCACGATTGGCCAAGTTATAAGCCTCCGAATTCAAAGCCTCATGAGTGCATAACACTTTTGGGCCGAATAAATCTCCGGATTCGGAGCACCATTCGTGGATCTTGAGATTGGCCAAGTAAAAGGCCTTCGAATTTGGAACCCTATCCCGTGCAAGACAAATTTGGGCTGAGTGAGCATCCGGATTCGGCAGGCGTTTCATGAGATTAACAAGCATAAATGCAATTGACGAAAAATGAACGAGGATTGATAATATGTTTAAATATAAACTGAAACAGCATACAAACATGTAAAATAATATGTTTTATTGAATTAAGTGATAAATATATAATTCGCTCCAAATCTACGATTATATTTATCACTTAATTCAATAAAACATATTATTTTACATGTTTGCATGCTGTTTCAGTTTATGTTTAAACATATTATCAATCCTCGTTCATTTTTCGGCATCTCCCTCGTCATTGCTCTTCTCGACTTCGAAGGCCGCGAAGGGAAAATGACAACTCTGATACAATGGCGACGCCTAATCAATACATGTTACCCCGAGAGCCTCTGCGGCCTGAAGAGCCTTGATCCACCCGTGCTTAAATCTACGGTTCTCGCATCGATAAACCTCCTCGTCGAGATTTTCCTTCGCCCTCTATATCCCAACTTTCCAGCCATCATGGAAGCCTTGCTCATAAGATCTGGTCTTCGTAGCCTCCATCGCAAACATGCTCACCATATCACGATCAGAAATTGCGTGACTTATGAGCCGTTGGGTCACCCTTTCCTCCACAATCGGGTTGGACTGGCCGGCCAAACGTGTCTTGACAGTTTTGGCCTTTTCCAGTTCACGCTTGACCTTCTCGACGCGAACTTCTAGGTTTCAAATGTGCTCATTCTTTTGCTCTATATCCTGCCATGCGACACGTAAACGCATGCCGACTTCATAGGCGGTATGCAGCCCTTTCACTGCTCCATGGATACCCTTTCGAAACACTTCGAAATCCTGTCAACCGACCATCGACTGCTGGACTTCTGGTGGAAAAATCTATCGAGCGAACTCAACTGCCACATTTGGGTCGTGAACAATTGAATCCGCTTCCGTCATCGGTTTATTCTCCACAAAAACTGCAAAACTCAACGGGCGCGGTGTCAGGCCAGATTCACCTCTCGGTCGCGGTCGAGAGGAGTTTCCTCGTTGCTATTTTTCCCTTCTGGGAGACCTACTCCGACGACGTAGGGACTGACGTTTTTCCCGCTCCTTCGACGTCCTACTTCCTGTGCTCATGGGCTCGCCACTTTGATTCATCTCTGTATCCAGCTCAGCTAATGTCCTCCCTTCTCCTCTGCTGTTGAAGAATAATCTATTTGACATTCGCACATGTCTAACCTTCCTCAACAGGCTGGTTTGAATAGTCTGAGCACACTAATAGGACCTACACGCACGAGATACGCCCCATTTATTCCTTACGGGTGTAGCACCCCCGAGGCTATTTCATTAATGCTAAACTTCAAAAGCTTGCCGCCGATCTACTCATGTGCCACAGCCACTCTATGAACTAATAGCATTCAGAATTCCAAATCATGCATTGGTTAGGGCAAGGCCAGATTAATTGATCTAATCGGCCTAATATTTAAGCCTAAGGCCGATCTACTCATGTGCCACAGCCACTCTATGAACTAATAGCATTCGGAATTATAGTTCGTGCATTGGCTGGGGCAAGGGTAGATTAATTGATCTAATCGGCCAAATATTTAAGCCTGGCGCCGATCTACTCAAGTGCCATAGCCACTCCATGAACTAATAGCATTCGGCGTTTATAGTTCATACAATGGCTAGGCAGGGGCAGATTTATTAATCTTATCGGCCAAATATCTAAGGCCGGTGCCGATCTACGCATGCCGCGGCCACTCCATGAACTAATAGTATTCGGCCTTTCCAGTTCATACATTGCTGGGGCAAGGGCAGATTCATTAATCTAATCGGCCAGACAACAGGGCCTTGAGCCGATTTACTTGTTCGGCTAGATTAAGGTTAAATTATTTAATTGCCAAGTTACACTCTTATCTAATCGGCAGCTATGCAATGGGATATTTAATTTACTCATCTCATGATCCTACTTCCTATCGGATCGATAGTTATCATGCACAACATAGTAATCATTTTATCCAAAGTAATGAAAAGCAAAAGTCTTCATTAATATCAAAAATTGTGTATAGCTAATAGTGTAATGAAAAGGAAATTTTCATTAATAAATTGAGCACAGATAGTAGCTAATTTATACATGAAAATTACCTTGAACTAACAGAAATCTGCTAAATAAAAATTACAATTGTTCATGAAAGATGCCTAACAAAAATTAGAATGTCACCCAAGTCAGTCTTCAGGGTCAGACGCTAGCGGCTCAGCGTCCACCTGCTCGAACGGAATCGGCTGGGCCAATGTCACATTCACAGCAGCAAGGGCTTTGAGCTAGCCGTGTTTGAAGCCCTGATTCTCGAACTTGGGGACTTCCTCCACGTAGTTCTCCAACGCAGCGTCCTGCCCTGCCTGGAACGCTTTGGCAAACTCAAAGTCGGCTTGCTCCTTTGCCTTCTTGGATTCTACCAAGTCGGCTTCAAGCTTGGTAATCACCTCATTGGCTAACTTGAGCACATCCTCGCTTGCATTTGCCCTTTCCTTGGTGGCCAATCTGAGCTAGTCAGAACCCCGCGCCTTTTCGGCCTCGGCTTCAACCCTCAAACTTTCCTCCGCTACTCTCGCCGCTTCGTGCTCACCCCTTTGAGCAGCGTCCGCAGCCTTGCCCTTCTCACTTTCAATCTCTGTCTTCAGAAAGGCAATCTGTTCAATAACGTCATGTTGATAGCGGCCTATCTCGGCTATCCTTCCCGCCCCTTACAAAAGAGGGAACTAGAATAAAAACATAATAGTAATAATAATATAGGCGGAAGACGGCAGACAAAGATCAAGTCATGTACTAGTATAGCCGACTGAGCGGCTAATGCTATCGTTATCAAGTCAAGTTCCGTTCAAAAAGTTGCCCTGTCAGCCAGCAATGAAATTGAGGAGGCCATACTCAAGGCCACTGCTGGATCTTTAAGAGCCGATGCATCAGAGGAAATCGGCACATTTTTTATCCTTGGTTGAACCATGAATGGCACAACCAAGTCCGACTCCTTTATGAGCGGTCGTTCATCCACAACCGAGTCTGACTCTTCCATACGCGGCCGCTTGTCGGTTGGGAACCCCTCGGAGCTGACTCTGCTCTCAACAGGATCTTTCTCTCCCCTCTAATCGCTACCTTGACTCAACTGTTCGGCTGGCCTCTCCGTCTCGACAGTCTCAATTTGTGCCGTTTCTTCCACAATAATTGGTGGAGAAGACTCAGTCGTGGCAGCAGATTCAGAACGAAGGGTCTCGGCCCTCCTCCGGGCGGCCATCCGTTCGGTGTTTTTCTTCTTGGCAAGTTGCGTGAGTGATAACCCAACCATATCTTCAAGGTACACGCGGGAAAGGTCCCCTAAGTCTGTAAAGATGTCTTCGAATGAGACGTCCCCGCGGCCAGAGATGGACAGAGGGTTGGATGAATTGAGGCCAGTTTCCTCAAAGGCCAACTTTAAAGCCTCGTCTACCTCAACTTTAGATTGGCTTGACTCTTCAATGACCTCTTCAGCTACTTCCACCTGCTCCGAATTGGATGTCTCTAAACCAATTTGCCTCAAGTTTTTGAAGTTGGTCAAGATAAGGGCCGTAAGATACTCTTCGCCCCTCAGAACTGGAATGTTGTCCGCCGTCAAAAACGTCGTATACGTCGGCTCGTATCGCAGAAAAATATGGGCCGCCCTCCCTTGTTTTTGAAGGCTTAAACAGCCGAAGGATTGGAGCGTGACTTTGATTTCTGCAAGAACGGAGTCGTCGGTTGAAACCAAAACTTTCTTTAAATCGTTTCCTATACAAGTAAAACCATAAGACCATGAAAATAAAGCTGAATACATACAAGGAAGATAAACGTAAGGAGCTATATGGCCACCTGGTTCACTTCTCCGTCTAGGAATAGGATCTAGGCGGTGTTCACCTTCGTTGAATTCCTAGTTACCTTAGACAACGACCATGATATCATCAACTCGCTTGCCAGAGCTGGCAAGCATAGTCACTAATTGATGGTCGGTGTCCTTGGCCCTGAGGAAATAGCAACCATGCCGGCCAGAAGACTTGGCCAAGACATAACAATGTCGAATAACAGGTATGCCGAGATTGATCCCAAGGCGACGGTTTAACTCTATAATCCCCATTATGATTCGGAAGAAATTTACATTAGGTTGGGAAGGGATTAGACCCCAATGGCGAAGGGCGGCCCTAAGAAATGGGTGAAGAGGGAAACGGACTCCGCCCTCAGCAATTGATAAGAGAAGGAAGACGATTGTGCTTGATCAGTCCGCTCCATATCAAGGGTGCTATCTATCACGAGCGACAGATGGACGTCGTCGGGGATGGAAAAATTGTGTCGAAAGCCAGAGACTCGGTCCGTAGAAAGGAGGTCTTTCAAATGCTTTGCCATTTTTGTCAGTCTATGGAATACACTAAATTGAAAACAAATAAGGAAATGGGATTCGAAATAAAGAGGAAGAGAACTTACAAGAGACGGAGAAGACAATGAAGAATGGACAGAGGTTGCAGAGGTGTGTCGGAAGGCAGACCAAGAGCTTCAAGTATTCAAAGAATATACACGCATTCGAAAAAACAACAAAATTTTAAATCATAATAATAAATGAAAGGAGTGTACGAAGGGGCAGAAAGTCGTAATGATGACCGAAAAGCTTGTGCGTTCTGACATTCGTGTTGGAATGAGGTTAACCGCCGAATTTCAGCTCTGAATTTTCAAGTTCGAAACCAAACACGCCAGCTAACTGTTGTTAGTGGAGTGTTTAGGGGCAACTGTGGGAGCCGAGTATTCAGGGATGTAAGGAGGTCGAATATTATTCTTAGAGAATCGAGACACATATATTGCATTCGGCCCCGTCTTATATAAATTCAGAAGTATCCTAATCGAAAATAGAACCAGTTGAGTGAGGAGCCGAGTGGAGATTGGTTCACAACAGAAGCAACCGAGTAATTAATCACACAGTGGACTGAAGGTGGGCCCAACCCTGAGGTCCAGAGGAAGATATAAATAGAGGAACATCAATCAAAAAGAGGTATGTGAGAACAAATATGCTTAACTTAAGATAGAAGGAACCAAGAGAGTAGATACTATCTTATCCGTCGGAGTGCTAATTCCGGCACTCCCGACCGGAGTGTTCATTCCTTTTTAGGTCACTCGCTGAGGATCTCGAGCGTCCCATTGGATCTAAAGAGTATTTCTAAACCACTTCTCCACATTAGGCAAGGTTACTACTGGTCCATTATGGAGGAAGATTGTATCAATTTTGTTCGACAATGCCACAAATGCCAAATTCATGCTAATCGCATGAACATCCCGCCGTCAAAACTGTACAACATGACTTCACCATGGCCATTCTCAGTCTAGGGAATTGATGTCATTGGGGCAGTCACATCGAAAGGGTCAAATGGGCATGAGTACATTCTGGTGGCAATTGACTACTTCACGAAATGGGTGGAAGCTCAATCCTACGCAGTGTTGAAAGCAGCGCATGTGGCTAAGTTCATCCGAAACAACACCATTTGCCGATATGGAGTCCCAAATGAGATTATTTCAGATAATGGCTCCCATTTTCAAGAAAGAAGTGATCGACTTGTTGGAGAAATACAACGTGACTTTCCATAAGTCATCTATATACCAACCGCAAACCAACGGAGCTGTTGAGACCGTCAACAAGAACATCAAGCATATTTTGTAGAAAATGGTTAAGACCTACAGGGACTGGCCAGACAAATTGTCGTTTGCACTCTAGGGCTATAGAACTTCAATCTGGATGTTTACAGGGGTGACTCCTTATTTTCTTATCTATGGGATGGAGGTTGTCTGCCAATCAAAATAGACGTCTCATCACTGCGAGTTATGGCTGAGTGCCAAATAGCAGAGGCGGACTAGCAGCAGAGCAGGTTCAAAGAATTGATGTTGTTTGATGAGAGAAGGCTAAAAGTATTGTACCATGTTCAGGGTTATCAATGCAAGATTGCTAGGGTTTTAACAAGAAAGTTAAGTCCCAGAATCTCAAAGAAGGGGATTTGGTGCTGAAAGACAACCGAGCTCCCATACACGACCCTAGGGGCAAGTTCAGACCCAATTGGGCTGGTTCTTACATCATCAAAACTATCTAGTCTGGTGGAGCTGTTATTCTCATAGACCTGGATGGCCTAGAATTTTCCCAACCGATCAACATAGACAAGTTGAAGAAATACTATCCTTGGAAGGCTCGCTAGGCCGAACACCTAAAAGGGCGACCTAGGCAAAAGTTACAGCACAAAAATTGAAAATAAAGAAAAACTAAGCTTGCAAGGTTGAAAACCCTAAAGGAAGGCCCTGACAAAATTTAGAGGGCAAAAGGAGAGTGTTAATACTCGGGTGAACCCGAACCGAACTACGTAAGGTCTGTTTCCCATCTTCGGGATACAAAGGCAACTTCATTCTGAAGTTCGGCCGTTAACACCTCCAAATCAACTGTCTTGTCCATGTGTTTGATCAGGTCATCTCTGTTTGTTCTTTACCTGAGGGTTTGGTTGTGATCCTCACTCTGAAAGAAAAATTGGTTATAGTGTTGAGTAGTGTTATTCAGTCAAGGGATAATTTGTGATCTTTGGATTCGGGGTTGTACATCTCGAGTATTGATTCTGTGTGTGTCAAGTGGTGACCTTATCGAAAATAGTTTTAAAAAGTTTTGATAAAAGTTGATTTTTGCTCAAATTTTACCTATTACAACTTAGACCATTTTTGGACCAAAAGGAAAACTTTCAGTGCTCACAACTTTAATTTCATTGACTTCACTACAAAGTTTTCCAACTCTCGATACAAATCAAAGTTGCTTTTATTACATCATAAAAACTTGAAAAGTAAAGATCAAAGCAATAAACTAGGCACATAGATGAGTCAGGCGTTCTTGCATCCTCTACTCATGCTTGTGAAAGCTTCTAATGCCAAAGTGAGCCCGGTTTGTGCCTCATTCTTAAGCCAAGCCAGGCATTCTCCAGAAAGGGTGCAACTGAAACTATGGGTAGGAGCCAGAAGCTCTCTTGTCCTCCAAGCAGTAAGGTACCTAGCCAAATGTGAACCTCAGATGGGGAATGAAACCTGATACTCTACCCCCTCCTCTGGGCAAGTCTGATCATGTCCAAACTGACGCTTAAACCAGAACGGAAAGTAAAATACACAGTGTGTAAGGCCGATCAACTGAATGCCAGGTTACCGAGTCATGCTATAGCTCATTTTGGTCAGATTAAGCTAGGGGCAATGCCAAGCAATATTAACAGCAGACCTATTGCATATCCAGTGGCACCACCATCCCTCATTGGGGAAATCAACTTGTTGTTGGCGGAAGAAGTATGTTTGAGCTGAGTATACAGGGCAGAAGTTCACTACCTTCAGTGAGTCCATAAGCCACACCTGGTAAGGGATGAAAGAAAAGAAAGATTAAATAATAGAGAGATGCATGTTGAGAGAAAAATGAGAAAAAGGCTTTGAGAGGAAAAATATAACAGGAGTGTCGAGTGATGTGAGAAACACATATTAGAAAGGGTAGGAAATATTATCTGAAGAAGTAGTGGACTTTTCGCAAATTTATTCATCTTTCGTCGATGGAAGGCATCTAAGCCTATCAAAGTCTCGGCCAGCACTAAGCCAATGCAACTCTTGCCCTCTTTCAAACCTTGGGTCGTTTCGACTAGTCGATTGCTAGACCCACCGACACTAGGGGCAAGAAGGAAATGAGCCAGCATGCACAAGCAAAGGGCGTGTTGCCTAAAACCCTGCCAAAGAAGATCACCTTAGTTACCGACCTCAGAAAATCGATGAATCAAACTGGGAATATCCAGCTCTCCATTGTGGACCAAGGATCTAGCCTCGTGTAGAGTGAGCCCACTCATCTGTCCCAAAGCTTTGATGTGGCCGAAACAAGGCTGAGGTATGATTTCCTCATCGCGCCGGGATTCCAATAGCACTTGAAATTCTTTGATTGTCGGGCATATCTCTTGTCCCCCGAAGCTAAAGGCATGTATAATCGGGTTCCAACATCTAGCCGTGACATGAAGGAATGGAAAATAAAGAGGAGAACAGCTCAGCCGAAAAAGTGCATTTATCACGAAACCCTAGAAATTTACCTTTTCCGAGCCGTCTAAAGTCACAATCCAACTCGAGAGTTTTTTGGCAAAAAATGGCTCCATTTGTGAAGAATTTGCAGCTAAAATGAAGAAATCACGAAGCTCAATCTTTTATAGAAAATAAGGCAGTGAGTGGAAGCCAGGTGTCAACAATCTGGAGGTCCTGCACATTGATGGCCGATAGGAGGCCGGCAGGTAGCCGGCAAGCTACATTAGTGGCCAGCAAGCCACATTGATGGCCTGCAGGCCACCTTTCATGGCCGGCAATCTCTCACACTGACCTGCTGTCCTCCTTTGTGTTGAAAAATGCTGAAAGCATGTGTTTTGTTATACTCTTTGTGTGTTTTAAGGTCTTGTTTTGAGTCCTTTTTTGGTTTTTGCAAGTTTCTTGAGTTATATTTATGTTGTGTTGTTTTATTTATCGAGTTGTGCATTGTTTCATGTATCAAGTTATTGTTTTGTTTATCAAAGTTGTATATTGCTTTTTATGTCAGTTGTTGGTCGGTTCATTACTCGATTAAGATTTTGTTCAATCAAAGGTGCTCTTGGCCAATTCGATTCCATGTCTATTTCATGTTATATGGTGTTCATGATGCAAAATACAATACTTTTTCATAAAAACTATTTTATTCCGATCATGGTTTTTACAAAAGAGGAGTACAAGTTTTTAAAGCAACTAAAACCCATCTGAAGCTATACAATGTGCTAAAACTATAAACAAAAAAAAACTAAGCAAAAGTACAAAAAAATTAGCTCTGGTCACCTCAAACTCGAGAAGCCCTCTTCATCCTCTTCCTCAGATGAGAGGATTTTGGGGCACTGTCTCTGTCAACGCCGCTGTTTGAATCTGTCCCAGAACCCAAGTCGGCGTCATATCCGCACTCCGCCTCAGAGCTCGCCTCGGCATCGCCTCTACTCTCGGAACCCGAGCCGGCGTCATCATCTTTACTCTCAGATGACTCCGAATGTTGACTTGCTGCCTCCTCAGAGTCGCTCGTCTTAACATCATCATCACTCAAAATAGGCTTTAAAGGACCACTCTCGACTCAAGTGCCCCTAGATATGCCTCGGCCATGTGCCAAAGCCTGTCTTTCTCTCCTCCCTGCTACTGGAAGAGGTACTGCTGGTGCAGGTGTTGCAGCTATTGCAAGTGCCATCGGTATGGGTAGGATCCAAAAAGACCGTTGTCACATATCAATTACGGTATGTGTATTAGATGTAAACATGACGTGTAGAATGAGATACAAGCATGATGTGCAGAATGAGTGTACACAGAAGTCAGATACAGTGTATAAATATAGTGTGTGAGTGCAGTGTGTCAAATGTCGTGTATTAATGCAGTGTATCAGTGACTTTAGGAAGTTTTCAGTTGAAATGTCAGTGTCACTGTGTCAGTGGAAATTTGATGCGTGGAGTATAAATTGAAGAAATTACTTGAATACCGTAGAGGCTGAACAGCGCATCTCTCCTCTGTACCATCCCCATCAGGGAGGCTATCAGCTAAAAGGCGCCTCCTGTGTACTCAATGGGTGCCTACAAATGTATTTGGATGATTAGTATCTATAATGAACATATCTGAAATGAAATATGGCATGCGAAATGTAAAGAATGGTCCATACTTGAGTCGGGCCTTGAAACTTGACAAGCTTATGACTAGCCACTACAGGCACAATCGGAATCTGGCAAGGCTCCCTAGTATGCCGCCAGCATGTCAGCGCGGTCGGAAGCTCTGGCTAATCAGTCCTCTGCCTCGCCCGGGAAGTGTAGACACCCTATTTTTGACGACCCTTTAAGACTTGGATGTCCTTGCAGGTACATCTGATAATGAGTTTGTTTGCTCGCTAAGTGCTCGAAGTCCTTAGTGGATTGCCACAACTTTAAGCCTTTCAAACCCTGCATCCATTTTGTCTCATATTTGGACCAGGCTTTTATCTTTCCAACCTGCAATCTCTGGTAGCCTGCCAGCCATCCTTGGAGGCTGCCGGCCATCATTTCTTGTCTGCCGACCATTGATGTGCCTTGCGGGCCATCACTGATGGCCAACTGACTACCAGTGTTTTCTGCAGATATTTTATGCCAATTGTGCCAACTGTTTGCACAGATTCATGCATCTGTCCATACATTGAGTTAGTGGATTGCCACAACTTTAAGCCTTTCAAACCCTGCATCCATTTTGTCTCATATTTGGACCAGGCTTTTATCTTTCCAACCTGCAATCTCTGGTAGCCTGCCAGCCATCCTTGGAGGCTGCCGGCCATCATTTCTTGTCTGCCGACCATTGATGTGCCTTGCCGGCCATCACTAATGGCCAACTGACTACCAGTGTTTTCTGCAGATATTTTATGCCAATTGTGCCAACTGTTTGCACAGATTCATGCATTTGTCCATACATTGAGGGCTGGATCTCCTTATATAGATTTCGTATTTTCTATATATAAGGATCCTCTCTCTCATGTTTTGGGGTTAGAAAAATTTTAGACTAGAAAATTTTCCTTTCTCTACAAATTCTCTACACTTTTGCCTACAATTCCTACACTCTTACCTATACACCCTTAACCAAATCCTCTCATCTCTGAGCTGAGGTGTTCTTAAGCTTGTTTTGAGCTCTAGAAGGTGTGTTTGCTTGGAATTGTTGCTTGGAATTATTGTTCTCTTCAAGAGGTATAATATTAGCTTTGTTAGCATGCTTTACATACTTGTATTCCTATCTTTTTTTTGCTATTTTAGGCTATTTTTGAGCTGTGAAAAACTCTGTTTTTATGGGCTAAAATTAGTGCTTTTGGCCATTTAAGGTTAGGGGGTGGTTCATCCCTCTTTATTGCTTGTTGTTAAGGCCATTTCACCTTTGTTTCCCATTTTCAAACCATTTTTTTAGGCCTTTAAATACTGAATTTCAGAGTATTTTCAGTGGTGAAAATCATGTTTTGAAATCCAAATTTGGTGAGGTTAGCCTCCCCTCCTTGTGTCTTGTTTGCTAGCCTAGTTGGTGCCATGCTTTAGCTTATTTTTCTAGCTTATTGTAGCTTAATTCCAGCATGTTTTAGCTTATATTTCTAGCTTATTCTAGCTTATTTTTCTGTTTTACGTTGGTTGTTGCATTTGAGTCTTGTTTTGCATTCTTGTAGTGTAATAGTCCTCACAAGTTTGGTGTTTTAGGCCTCCAAACATCATTTGTTTGAGTAGATTGCAAGTTTTTACAGCTTTTCATACTTAATTCCAGCACTAATCATCTCTGCAACCTCCCTCCTTTCTTGGCTTTTCATTTTTCTTTGAAAGTGGTTTCAAGTCATTTGTGGGCCTAAGTGTGAAATTGAGGTTTCACACTTAATGGTTTAATCCCTTAAATGGTTCATTACCAACGATACGATGTTTCTTTCATACCCAAAGCAACTTTTATCTTCAGCCTTCTTACCATTAGAGGACTTTAACTCACCTTTTGGACTTAATTGGATTAATGGATGGTTGGTAAAGTAAAATGAATAACTAAAACTTGGGAATAAAAGTGATCAAGATAATAACTTGGTGTGTTCAATCGGACATTAATTGAACACATGGAACTTGGACCATTTCATACTTGCTAGTGATGAAATGATCTAAGTCTCCAAGGTCAACTTCTTCCCTTGATCTTTCATGAAAGGGAAGAGGTTTGTATCTTATTTTGCATTTATTGAACTTGCACATCTTGAATCACAAGCCATCATGCAATGGAATTTCTTGAGTTAGTGGTTTGTGGCTTAGTTCACCTTTCCTTGGATTTGTTCATGAAAAGGGGGGGTGAGTTGTGCAAACAATCTATGAGAATACCCACTTTTTGCTCTATTTCTCCTCTGGTGCAGCAAGATGAACCAATGCATCAATGGCCTGCAAGCCATGAAAGGGAAGAGGTTTGTATCTTATTTTGCATTTATTGAACTTGCACATCTTGAATCACAAGCCATCATGCAATGGAATTTCTTGAGTTAGTGGTTTGTGGCTTAGTTCACCTTTCCTTGGATTTGTTCATGAAAAGGGGGGGTGAGTTGTGCAAACAATCTGTGAGAATACCCACTTTTTGCTCTATTTCTCCTCTGGTGCAGCAAGATGAACCAATGCATCAATGGCCTGCAGGCCACTATCCATGGCCGGCAGCCCACTTCCATGGTCGGCAGGTGGTCGGCAAGCAGAGGGTTTCAAGTCTTTTCGGGTGGAAACCGAGGATGTGCATACACATCTTTCATTTCCCGAGGCGGAACAATAAATTAGCTTAGTTTAATTACTTAGTTATATTATTAGTTGCAATTGTTTTGTGATTATTTAATTAGTTAGTTAGCTAATTAGTTCATTTGTTGTTGTAATAATTAGTTAATTATTTTAGCTAGTTATTTATTTTGGCTTGTAATAATTAGGTTCATTAGTTTAGCCTAATTAGCTTAGCTTAGCTTTACTCATTCGGACTTTCCTTCATGAGAGCGTGATGTAATAATGTGTATGTCTTCCAACCCCATGTCTTTCTCCCTTTTACTTAACCGCTTTTGATGGTTAGTTTAGAAGAATCATGTTTCAATTAGCATACCCTATGCTTGCATCCATTCATCTTGTATTACATGCACCAAGGCTCGGCGCATCATTCTAACTGCATTGTTGTTTAAATACATTCTTTGAATACGTGTTTAACCGCATGTTGTCAAATCAATTCATATGCCATGCTTAATAGCCGAGCCTATTTTAGTTGCATTATCGCATGTGTTGCATTAGCCATTTGGCATAGTTAGGAACATGAATTTTTCTAACTCATATCTTTTTGGCTTGGAATACTAGGTGAGTTTTTAATGTTTTAGCATACTTGCATGAGTGTAAGTGATTGTCATGTCTAGCATGCTTACCGTGAGGATAAATGCTTATTTGCTAAACTATTTGAATGCCTGTGGATGAAGGCTTGTTGCTTGAATTGGAACGATTCAACGAATGTACGTTTTAAGCTCACTTTGTTTAGTGGCAAATTTACAAATTTAAGCCCACTTGAGATGGCAAATTCAAACCTTTTTGCAAAACAAACATGAAATTGAATTGTTCTAATTCTGACAAACTAGTTTATACTTGCTTGTGTGCATCACATAATAATGCTACCTTAATAATCGGAACAAGAGCACATAATGTACATAAAAAATCATATCATGATTAGTAGAGGCCGATCTTTGATCGGGCGAGCGAGGGTGCTCAATTCATGACCTTCCCCTCTTGTACCTAAGTTCCTGAGTCGAGGTAACTTTGGTGATGATGGACATGTGGCCTTTGGCATGAGTCACGGGTTTCCTAAATTTTCTCAAAAATAAAATATTTAGGTGGTGACTCTGTATCTGGCAAAGCCATCCAATTTTGACATTTTTTTATTCAAAATCAATTTTTCAAAGTGATTTGTCAGATTTGGCCTCTTTGGTGTTTATCAATTTCACATTGCATTTGTAAGATTAGATTCAGAACCATGAAAGTCTGAACTGTAGAGCTTTCTTTTGAACCTTCCGAAAGGGGCGCGAAAAATCCGAGCTATAGGAAGCCCCTCTACCACGGGCCCTGCTTGCCCGGGTCACTCTAGGCCTCTCTCTCGCTACAGGCACTGTCGCCTCCTCGCCTCCACGAACGCTAGTCAAAGGCGGCATCAAATGTGCCTGGATGAAGGCTACACAGTCACCCTCCACTCAAAAATAGTTGGCACCCAGGCCTACCATAAACTGGATGACCTCCTCAATATATAGGCCATCTGTAGATCGCATGGACTCTGGCAGAGCCATCGGGGTGATCGGGTCAGACAGACCCATAATCTGGCGCATGAAGCACTCGCCCAAGTACTAGGCCTGGCAAACTGGGCCCTCGAATAGAATGCGATAGCAGGAGGTGGCCCAGGCTTCGACATACTAGTCCCGAACCCCCATTGGTATCGTGGCCCATGGTTGCCACATGATCTACAAATAGAAATTGTACAAGATCATTAGTTGCTGTCAATTGTTAAATATGTGAATCAGAACAGTTTCAAAGCAAAAATAACTTTGTTTCGGATTACCTCATGGGCAGCTACTGTGTCGAAGTAATGCCTGAAGAATGTGAAGTGCTCACTGGTCATGCGGTAGAGCCGACCATTATATCTCCGCAAGTATGGGACTACCAATGGAAACTTCTTTACAGCCTCTAGGGCGAGAGTCGAAAAGTATGCATACACCCATAGTTGCGGGGAAAATGCAGTGGTATTTAATCAGTACAATGTGAGCAGATATAGAAACTGCAAAGCAGAAAGCATACAATGTGAGTAGATACAGAAGTGCAAAGCAGAAAGCATACAGTATGAGTAGATACAGAAAGTGCAAAGCAGAAAGCATGTGTGTTGAAACAGATATAAAGCAGAAACTGTAAAGTGTTAAAAGGGAATTGAGATGTGTACCTCTCAAGCTCGCCAGTATCCTCCAATCAAGTCTCCCCGCAGACGGGAGGTAGTTCTCATGTATCAATATAAACTGGCGATGCCGGCTTCACCCTAGTCATAAAAACGAACCTGAGGAAAGGTCACTAGGGCACTCAGCAAATGCAGGCCTACGATGTTCCACCTATTCGAAAACAAGGTGGTATCGAAGACGAACATCAGGAAGCCCCTGGTGTAATGCTCTATCTTCTCTACTGTCTTGGGCTCGCTCCCTCTTAATTGCTCGGCAAACCAGGTGTATTTGACCATACCCGTCCAGTATATACATGGATGTGCCCCCAGCAGCTCGAACCAAGCCACCTCTCCCTTCTCCATATCTGTATCGAGAGGGATTGGATCGCCCCCTACGTCTAAGCCAGTGATCATGACAAAGTCATAGGGAGTCATCGTCATCTCCCCTGTGGTGGAAAAGTGGAAGGAGTTAGTGGTGTCTCACCACCTCTCCACGAGCGCTCTTAGGAAAGGACAACTCATGATGACCCGAGTCAGGCCAAAGCAAAAAAGGCCAAAGATAGCCTCATCAATGATGTCGTGAACTCCAACGAGGAGCTCATCATACCAGTCTCGAGTGGTCGTAGCACCATAGCCTCTGAAGGGGTGAGACTCGCCCTGTGGCAGAGAACAAATACAACAGATAAAGGACAGATGAATTATATAAAGCAGTGATGATAGTATAGTCAAATCAAAGACAGTGCAAGAAATGCAAGTAAAGAGAGGCAGAAATGCATGAAAATAGAGTTCATACCTCAACGCCAATGGCTGACAAGTGTGAAGCCAGCTCCCTTAGTAAGAGGTCCTCCGGTGCGCCGCGAGCAAACTCATGAAGCGTCTGATACCTTCGGTAGTAGGCAATATATGTGTCTAGGGGTGATATCTCTCCAGATCGAAAGGTCGTACCCTCAGCAGTAACAGCTCTAGTTCAGCCTCAGGCTCGAACTCTGCCTCTAGGTCGGCCTCAAGATCAACTATCAGCTCCTCTACCTTGGAAACAAGTGGAACTACTGGGGAATCTCGGGAGGAGCCCCGTCATGAGGAATCACATCTGCCATCTGAAAATGGGTGCGAAGTAGGTGAAAAAGTGAAAAAAAATGCCGAAAAGAGGGTAAAGTTGGAAAATGTCAACCCTAGGAAAGAGAAAATGGAAGAAAAGTCAAAGCCGAAAAAAGTGCACAGAACCCAAGAGAAACTCAAGAAAAACAAGCCTAGAATGGTGAAAGTAAAGGAAAGCGCGTCGAAATCAAATTTCAATCAGTTCAAAGTGAAGGAAACAAAGAGGGTTTAGCGAATCAACTTCGCGTGGTGCATTGGAAAACGCATAGAAAGCACAAATCTAGAGAGAAAGAGCATCTAGAGAGAAAGAGAGAGGATTTTCGAATATGGGGTTGTGAGGAAATGAGACCTAGTGGCTTATATTTAAAGACCCGAGCTAAAAAGTCCCTTTTGCCCCCAAACTACCATCGTTGGCCGACAGGTGGCCGGCAAGGCTCACCAGTGGCCAGCACCTGCTGACAGCCTCCTCTTGTGGCCGGCTGGTGGCCAGTGGCCTCCCTTGGGGTCTTGATGTTGTTTTGTGTCCTTGGTTTCCAAGAAATGTAGGGATAGTTCACTATTTGGTTTAGATTGTCTCTACGGAAGCTCAAAACGTTGTTTTCGCTGCACGATGTTCGTCACTTGTCAACATGAACGAGGTGTATCCTTTAAACATATTGTAACTCTTCAGAGAGGTAAATCGAAAGTTACCATGCATGAATATGCATTTCACTTCATTGCATGAATATGCATTTCCTCGTTGTTGCATGAATAGTGCATGTATATGTATTTCACATTGTTGCATGAATAGTGCATGAATAGTGCATGTATATGTATTTCACATTATTGCATGAATATGCATTTCGCTTCTTTGCGTAGAACATGCATTTCATATATGTTGTTACACAAGATATGCATTGCATGCATATTGCACGCGCGTCTTGCATCTGTTATGAATCATGCATAGAACATGCTTCCGCTCTTGAATCACGTATAGAATATGCTTCTGTTTTTGTTTGTTTCGCATAGAACATGCCATTAACATTGTACCTCGATTGTTTTTTTCGCATAGAACATGCCATTAACATTGTATCTTGATTGTTTGTTTCGCATAGAACATGACATTGCCATTGTATCTCGGGTGTTTATTTTGCATAGAACATGCATTCTTACTGTATCACACTTGCAAAGTTTCTTTCTTACACAGGCAAACAATATTGTATGTACAGTTCTTTCGAAGACATGCATGATATTGTATGTACAGTTCATTCAGAGGAGTTCTAGGTAAAATCATTTGTGTCATATTCGAATCACATCCTTTTCTCCTATCGCCTGAGATGCGTTAGGATTGTTTCCCATCGGTTAAAAACATTCCGGTACGCCTAGTGTTCACACCACCCTTCGATTAAAAACATTCGGGTGTACCCGGTGTTCATACCACCCTTCAGTTAAAAACATTCGAGTGTGCCCAATGTTCACACCACCCTTCGATTAAAAACAATCAGGTACGCTCGGTGTTCACACCACCCTTCGGTTAAAAACATTCGGGTGCACCCGGTGTTCACACCACTCTTCGGTTAAAACATTTGGGTGTGCCTTGTGTTCACACCACCCTTCAGTTAAAAACATTCGGGTGGGCCCGGTGTTCACACCACTTCTCCTCCTGTCGCGTGAGACGCATTAGGATTGTTTACATCGATTAAAAACATTTGGGTGCACTCGGTGTTCAACCACCCTTCCTCCTATCGCTTGAGATGCGTTAAGATTGTTTGCATCGGTTAAAAACATTCAGTTGTGCCCGGTGTTTACACCGCCCTTTCCTCTTTACGCGTGTGACACGTTAAGATCTCGGTTGAAACCTCGGGTGTGCCCGATGGTTATGTCGCTCTTCGCCTTTCCTTCGCGATGCGTACTTAAGCTTGCATAATTTTCTTACGTCCTTTCTACATGAAATATCGTTTGGTTCATGTTTCCCATGCGTGGCATTTATTTACTTACTTCTTTTCATGATTGGAATTATTGTGCCTTGTTTCAGTTTGTTTAACTATAGCATTTTCTTTGCATTGCATTTGCATTCAAATGTTTCATTGTACAGCCTCATTGCATAATCATAAGTTATGTTCTTGTATTTTGCATATCATTTGCATTTTGCCCCAGAACTACGCTGGTTTGATTCCTTACAAGAGGATACGTAGGCAGCCTGCGGGCGCAACCATTTATTTTTGTCTATATTGTTAATCCAAGTCTTACGGCCTTGTCAAAATAGGTCGTCTCTGGGCTTTAGCATTCACTCACGTTATTTCATGACTCCGAGTTCTGTCAAAGAGGGGTAACTATAGACACCCCATTTTTTACGGCCCTTATAACTTAAATGTCCTTGCAGGTACACTCGATGATGAGTCTATTTTCTTGCCAAGTGCTCAAAGTCCTCAGCGAAATGCTATAACTTTGAGCCTTTCCCATCCTTCATCCTTTTTGTCTTACTTTTGGACCATGCCTTGGTCTTTCTGGCCTGAAACCACTGGTGGCCTGCCGGCCATCACTTTTGGTTTGCCGGCCACCACTAATGGCTGGCCAACCACCAGTGTTTCCTGCAGATATTTTATGTCAGTTGTGCCAGCTGTTTGCACAGATGCTTGCATCTGTCCACACGTGAAGGGCTAGATCTCCTTAAAGGAAATTCATGTTTTCTATATATAGAGACCCCCTCCCTTTTGTAGCAAGGTTAGAAAATTTTAGACTCAAAAATTTTTCTCTCTCTATAATTCTCTCTCTCACTACAAATTCTAGCCCACATTCACTACACCTTTGCCTATACACCCTTAACCAAATCTTCTCATCTTTGAGTTGAGGTGTTCTTAAGCTTGGTTTGAGCTCTAGAGGGTGTACTTGCTTGGTTTTGTAGCTTGTATAATATTTTGCTTTATTAGCTTGCTTTGCATACTTCTTTTTCTATATTTTTCCAACTGTTTTGGGGTGTTTTGGGCTATAAAAAACTCTGTTTTTGTGGGCTGAAATTGGTGGTTTAGGCCATTTAAGGTTAGGGGGTGGTTCACCCTTCTCTATTCCTTACTCATAAAGTTTTTCCACCTTTGTTTCTCACTTTCAAACCATCTTTTTTTGGGACTTTAAACACTAAATTTCAAAGCTTTTTCAGTGATGAAAATCATGTTTTGAAGTCCAAAGTTGGAGGGTGTCTTGTTTGCTAGCCTAGTTGGTGCCATGTTTTAGCTTATTTTTCTAGCTTGTTTTAGTTGAATTACAGCATGTTTTAGCCTCTGATTTGGACTGTTTTAACTCTGTTTTGGGTTGATTTAGTCATTTGAGTCTTGTTTTTCATGCTTATAGTGTAATAGTCCTCACAAGCTTGGTGTTTTAGGCCTTTAGACACCACTTGTTTCCGTTGATAGCACTTATTTTGGGCTTTTCATATTTCATTTCTGTACTAATAATCTCTACAACCTCCCTCCTTTCTTGGCTTTTAATTTTGCTTTGAAAGTGGTTTCAAGTCATTTGCTTGCCTAAGTATGAAATTGAGGTTTCATACTTAATGGTGTCATCTCTTAGGGGATTCATTACCAACGGTATGATGCTTCTTTCATACTCAGAGCAACTTGTGTTTTGAGCTCTCTTTCCATTAGATGACTTTAATTCACCCAATGGACTTAATTGGATTAATGAATGGTTGGTAAAGTAAAATGAGTAACTAAAACTTGGGACTAAAAGATAAGCATGATAATAACTTGGTGTGTTCAATCGGACATTAATTGAGCACATGGAACTTGGACCATTTGATACTTGCTAGTGATGAAATGATCCAAGTCTCCAAGGTCTACTCTTTTCCTTGATCTTTCATGAAATGGGGGAGGTTTGTGTCTTGTTTTGAATTTATTGAGCTTGCACCTCTTGAGTCACAAGCCATCATGCAATGAAATTGCTTGAGTTGGTGGTTTGTGGCTTAAGTTCACCACTCTTAAGATCTACTCATGAAAAAGATGAGTGAGTTATGCAAACAATCCATGAGAATACTCTCTTTTTTATTTGTTTGTCCTCTGTTGCAATAGGATGAACCTGTGCATCAATGGCTGGCAGGCCACTCTTAAAGGCCGGCAGGTGGCTGGCAGACCACCATCCATGGCTGGCAGATGCCTGGCAATCTTCACCAGTGGCCGGCTGGCCACTGATGCAAATGTCAACAAAGTGTTGATAAGGTGTAGCAAAATGGTTCTGGAAATGTTCAATTGTGCAAACAGAGGCATTCAAGAGCAAAACAGAGGTCTTTTTGGGTGAAAACTAAGCATGCGCGTGCACATCTTTCATTTCCCGAGGCAGAGCAGTTAGATGCTTAGTTTAATTGCTTAGTTTACTTGCATTTGTATTTTAATTAATTAGTTAATTAGTTAGTTAATTCAAGTGTTGTAATAATTAGCTTAATTAGTAGCTAGTTAGTTTAGTTTATTCATTCAGACTCTCCTTCGTAAGAGCTAAATGTAATAGTGTGCATGTCTTCCAACTACAAGTCTCTCTCCATTTTATTTATCTGCTTTTGATGGTTAGATTAGGGACATCATATTTCGATTAGCATGCCTTATGTTTGCATCTATTCATCTTGTATTGCATGCGCCGAGCGCCGAGGCTCGGCGCATCATTCAAACTGCATCGTCGTTTAAATACATTCTTTGAATACGTTCTTAAAACGCATGCTATCAAATTGCCTCGTATGCCATATTAGTAGCCGAGTCTATTAATTGCATTCTTCGCATGTGTTGCATTAGTCATATTGCATAAAGTTAGGAATCATGTATATTTATCCAATACTTTTTTTTCTTAGCTTGGAATACTAAGTGAGTTTTTAGTGCTTTAGCATACTTGCATGAGTGTGAGTGATTTTCATGTCTAGCATGCTTGCCATGAGGCTAAGTACTTAGTTGCTATAATAGCTTAAATGCCTGTGGATGAAGGCTTGTTGCTTGAATTGGAATAAATTCAACGAATGTACGTTTAAGCCCACTTGAGGTGACAAAATCAAACTCTTTTCACAAAACAAACACGACATTGAATTGTTCCAATTTGAGCAAACTAGTCTATACTTGTGTGTGCACATTACATAGTAATGCTAGCATAAATCAGAACAAGAGCATATAATGTACATAAAAAATCATATTATGATTAGTAGAGGCAAATCTTTGATCGGGCGAGCGGGGGTGCTCAATCCATGACCTTCCCCTCTCGTACCTAAGTTCCCGAACCGAGGCAACTTTGGTGATGACGGACACGTGGCCTTTGGCACGAGTCATGGGTTTTCTAAATTTTTCCAAAATAAAATATTTAGGTGGCGATTCTGTATCTGGCAAAGCAGTCCAATTTTGGCATTTTTTATTCAAAAATCAATTTTTCAAAAGATTTGCCGAATTTCGACTCTTTGGTGTTTATGAATTTCACATTGCACTTGTGAGATTAGATTCAAAACCGCGGGAGTCCGAACTGTAGGGCTTTCTTTCAAACCTCTGAAAGGGGGCGTGAAAAAGTCGAGCTACAGATATCCAATCAAAAAAAAATTAATTGTTTAAAATTAACAAAATCGGTATGAGAAATCGCGGTTAAACCGGCTAATCAATCAAACTAAAAATAATTCAGCCTAACCGATTAGGTCAAATGACCAACCAACTTTTACAAAAATAATTTATTAAAACTTTTAAATGATATGTTAATTTTAAAATTTAAACTTACTTGAATTGAAACATACAAAACACTACAATATTAAGGTTAACTTTATTTAACTAAAAGGGATAATTACATTTTACCCCCCTCTGGTTTCACGCGTTTTCACATTACCTCATTGGCATTGATAAATATACTCATAAACCCCCTGTGGTTTTGACTGAAGAGCAAAAGTGACGAGACGTGACGAAATTATTGAAAAAACTAGAATACCCTTATTTTTTTCTTTAATTTTCTTATGAATGCCATTTTATTTCCATTTTTCTTCTCTCTTTATGAACTCTCTCTATATATATATGCATATA
>NW_021026566.1:152569-178377 GCF_004153795.1 Camellia sinensis
AAGAACATGTGAGGATTGTTAAACCTTTTTTCAAAGGATAAATGGTTGTGTTGTCATATGTATTTATAGAAATATCATTTTATAGCCACTAATGACTAGTTAAAATGCCAAACTAATTTCATAGTAATCCAACTCTTTGGATTTGGTTCGAAGAGATGTCGTGAACACTTTCGAATAACGACTTTGATCCTTAGTAACATATGTGACTTTCGAATGGTGGTTTTGTCATCAATAAACACCTTTGAAATGTAACATGGGACGAGAAAGCTTCCAAAATATGTACATTCCTTCAAATATATGTAAAATGGCATTTAATTAATTGTCAAATAATGCCTATTTTTGGCATGATAATTAGTGGCTTTACTGATAAACATTTTTGTAGCCACTTGTTACATGAGAATTTAACTAGTATTCTACAAAAGTTGATTCGAAAAACAACGGTTTTGGTGTCTTCGGAGAATTAATAATCTGTTCGAAGCACAAAATTAATATTTTCATTAATTATGTGTGAACCAGAACATACAAAATTTAAACAACCATAATGTTGGCCAAAAGTTGCCTCGAATGTCCTTTTGCCATAATTTTGTAAGCTTCGAAAAACTCCATCTTGCATCAACAGCTTCGAAAAAACAATAATGGTGGTTGTGAACCTTCGAAGCTTTGCCGAGTATTTCCAAGGATGTAATTCGTCCTTTGTCGGCACTTTTGACCTTCGGAGGATGATTTTGGTCCTCTATACCACCTTCGAAGCTTGTTACTAGTCCATAATAGCTAGTATGTGTAACAGCTTGTTAAGGTGAATCATGTTTAAATATTGGCTTTGCCTTGAAAATATGAGATTCTGAATGATTCTAAGTGCAAGCAACATCAACCTACTTCAAAAGGTTCCAAGTTTTCCAAGTGTTTGAAGTACGAGTAAAATAAAATTGCTTAATTTTCTTCAACAGATTGATACCGATTCAAAGTACATATGTAATATCCCTTCAAGGCATATATATAATTTGAGACATCTAGTCATAATTTCATACTCATTCGAAGCACTTAATTTGTGCTATTATATCATTCGAAGCACTTTGTTGATATTATTTGAAGCACTTTGTTGCTTAGATTAGTCATGTGCTTGGTTCAGCCCTTCAAAAATTCAAATAAACATAATTTTTAATGGCCGCGGGAGGTAATGTTGGCACCATAAATCTGTAATTTTATTATTTATATAATTGTAGGACATGTGGTACCCTCCTAGTCATTTGGAGATTATGAGAAGTCATGAAATGTGGAAAGATGATGGAGAACAAAGTGAAAAACATGAAGCATGAAGTGGAAGTTAAAGGAAGTTATGGAAGATCATGGAGTATGAAATGGAGGAGGTGGAATAGTGGGTAGTTTTAAGTAGTTTTTTCCTACAAATGTTTGCCTATAAATAGTCATTCACAACTACATTGTAAAGGATCCAGAACTTAAATCAAAGACAATTGATTTCTATTTTTTTTTATCGTTTATATTCCTGCATTTTATTTTACGCACTTCCTTTTTAAAGTATTTATTTTCAGCACTTCCTTTTCGAAGCATTTTATGCACTTCCTTTTCAAAGCATAGGAGTAGAGGTAAGTAATTGTTACTTTGATTGTTCACTCAATCACCTCGAGTGTTCACTCAATCATCTTTCTCCGTCTCCCTCCTTCTTCTGTTAATTTTTTTTTTCTCTACACTTGGCAATTTTGAAGTTCTTTTCATTGAGACAAAAGAACCGTCAACACAATCGCTTGATAATTGGTTTGAATTTAATCTGTAAGGATTTTTCGATCCTTGCTGGCATGCTTGCATCTATGATATTTTCCCTCGTAGGAAAAATAAGCCAATAGTTTGTAACTTCTCTCTCTCTCTCTCTCTCTTTCTCTCCATATATATATATATATACATACATTTATATAAATATTATAAGTAGACACATACATGTTGCGTGTATAAAGATTTAGGATTCTTTAAATTTTCTTATTCATGCAGGCTTAATCACATGATGTAATGAAAATATTGAAACATAAAAATTTCAAAACATAATCATCATAGATTGAAAGTGTATTCAACATAGAGAAATAGGAGATAAAAAAGACTTGCCCCAGGCCCCAACTGAACTTTCGTAAAATTTATTTCACATATGATATATTAATTTGTCCACTTTAAGATTTTGTTTTTGTCCCTACATTTAGTAGTCTTTTTCTAAAATAAAGTCCTTACAATTGCTTGTTTGGTATTTTTGCTAAGTAGACAATTTTTTAAACAATAATATTCACACTTCATTTTAAGCATCCGTCACTCTTCTTCTTCTTCTTCTTCTTCTTCTTTTTGTGTGTGTGTGTGTGTCTTTTAGCCTTTTACCATAAGACTATGAAGAGCAAGCAATGGAGTAATATTACAATCCACTTTAAGTCTCACTACTCCTCTTTCTTTTTTTTCTTTTTCTTTTTTTTTTTCCTTCAATTTTTTAGCCTCTTACAATAAGGGTGTTGTGTATGTATAATGAAGGTTTGGCCAAGGCTGAGCCCCATTGGCTCAAAGCTATGGAAACCCATCACACATACAAGAGAGAAGACACAGATTTTGCATATATACACAAATCAACGATGGGGAATAAAGATTTATGCCGGCGATTTTTGAGAAATAAAGAAAATAGAAAATCTGTGTGTTTAGGTAAAGTAAATGACAGAGGAGAACCTTATGTTTGATGCCGGCGACAGAAATTGGCAATCGGGGGTAGATTGGCAACTGGTCAGCACCGTTTCTCTATCGCTTCTTCTTGCAACGGCAGATGGTGAGAATGATGTAGGGTTTCCTGTGTGGGTTATTATATATAGCAAGGGGTAAAAGAGTAAAATATTTTCTTATCCCCTCCCCCTTGATATACAATAACGGGGGGTAGTGTTAAAAATAGGAGATATACAATGAAGAGGTATATTATCTCCTCCAAAATTTTTTTCCAAACAATAGATATATTGGGCCCACAGTATATTATATACTATCCCACCCTCCATCTCCAACAAACAAACTGGGCCATAGGGTTTAGATTGTCTTTAGTATAGATCTGAACTGAAAGTGACGTTCGGGCCCTGTGAGCCTCTCATAGTTTTGTTTTGATAATTTAAAATCTTCAAGCCTTGTTGTAAATCATTGATAAAAAAAAAAAAATCAAGTTAATTTGATAATTATAATTTGTTTAATTTATCATGTTTGTCGTAAAAAAGATGAATAATTTATTTTTAAAAATATAATTATCATTCATTTGTTTAATAAAGAAATGTAATAAACTAAATAAGTTATGATTATTGAATATATCTAATTTCTTGTGTGAATTATATAGAAAATTTTTACAAACTTAATGATTAAATTATCAAAATGAGATCACAAATGCGTACAAGACTCTCCAATCCAAATTAGCCTAGAATAGATATAACCATTATTACAAATTCTGATCTACATCCGTTTTGCACGGGTGTAAGTATATATACATATAAAGTTGGATTTTCCTTTTACATGAGTTTTTGAAAAACTAAAAACAAGCAAGTTATTCGTTAGGCTTGTATTTTATTTATATTTATCATTGAAGAGGTCATAAATTCTAGCACTATAATTCATAATTACAAAATATGTCATTTTGACATCATATTTATGTAGAATTTTATTAGTTCTATTACAAACCCAAAAGCCCATTACAAAATGAAAAACAAAAAATATATATAAATAGATAAAATTTTACAAAATGTTGATGATATCTACATCTAAACAATCTTATTAATTCATGTACATTCTATGTATAATTTGTTTGTCTTCTATGCTTTTACATTTTAATAGGTCTCAGCAAAAAGGCAACACTGAAAGTAGTTCACAAGCACGAGCCATGCTCTCACCTAATTCTAGACAAAGCCAGTGCTCCAAATGTGACTCAAATCATAGTTCTAAATCGTGGTATCGGGTAACGTAACGGTATCGATTGCGGAGTATCGGTATCGGTAGTATCGACCGGTACGTATCGGGTATTGGGCGCCGCGGCTGTGAAACTTCAAAAATCATTAGCAATCCCTCTAAACTCAATTTTATGCATTTTTTTTGACTCTTTTAGCCTTAATTTATCACATTTTAATCAAAATTTTGATATGTAGAGGCACTTTTGACCCATTTTCAACTAAATGATATGTACTTATTTTAGTTTCAAGCTTTTATTTGGCATATATGTTAAACTTTTAATATAAAATTAATGTGGAAATATTTTTTTTACTTATTTTCAACAATGAAATACTTCCACATGCACAACAAATTAATAAGAGAAAGAGGAACATGAAAATAAATCATTCGCTTTAGTCATAATCGCATACAAACAATCTACTACAAATCAACAACTCTAAAACTTAGTAATAAAAAGAATTACGTGGTGCTACAGAAGAATCTCCATATCTCACATCACTTTGATCATCACTATGAATTGGTTGGCCTATTTCTCCATATTGATATTCCTGGTAGTAGTTATTGAAAGTGCATTGATCATAAGTAGTGTTGTTGCAGCCACTGCTACTTGATTGTTGTTGTGTCATTGCAAGCCCCCTTATACCATAATTGAAACCCTCTATATATGGATATTGATGAGGTTGTTGAGAGTAGTTCCAATTTCCCATATAAGGTGGTTGATAGATGTGTGGTGGTGGTTGACTTGGAGAAGGGTAATAAGGATATGGTACTTGGCATATTGGTCGCCAATGTTGAGTTCCCCTTCCATCTTCTTGTCTAACTCCAAGATGTCCAAATTGATTTCTAAGGCCACGATGACCATAAATATCATCAATATGTCGTGAATGCCCAATTGATGCTTCTACATCAGGAGTAGAAATAGAATGTCGTCGTTGCTGTGTAGAATCCCTGTTCCAATCATGATCAATATGATGAATATTGCGTCTACAACCATGTGCAGAACCTGCAGACTTCCATTGTCCATCACTACCATTACCTGTTGGAGGATGACTGCCTTCACTATCATCTTCACTGCCACTAGGTGGACTCAAACCGCGACCCTCACTAGAGCCACTTCTAGCAGACCCTGCTCTTTGATGGTGTTGAGATACTTGGCTACTAGTTGCATGATCTCCCTCATCATCATCATCATCAACAATCAACCAACCTGAGTTATCTTCATCATCCAAGACTGCATGTTCTCTTTCTTGAAGCCATGGAGTTAATAGATCATCTTCTTCAAATATATAGTCAAGATTGATGGGGTTAAAAGATTCTTCTCTGTCATCTTGGCTTTTTCGTGTTGCATGTCTGATCTTTAGCCTCATATTGTAATACACATATACAAGTTTATTTAATTTCTTATACTTCAACCGATTCCTTGTCTTTGTATGTATCAGGCTAAATGTACTCCAATTGAGCTCACAATTAGAAGAAGACGTGGTTTGGCTCAATACTCTCATAGCCACTTTTTGGAGTGCCGGAGCCGATGTACCATAATGGATCCACCATTCAGCTATATACAAATCAATCAAATATTAGTGATTATGTTATAATTTGATATAGAAGTGTTGACAATGTAACAATAATATGTAATTAAAATAGTTAATAGTTCATTGAGTATATAATATATAGCGATCCCGGGTTTTACTCTTGTTGTACAGTGATCCGGACATGTGTCCGTGGATGTTGGTAGTTGTTTATTATCTTGTTTGCATCGTTGCTGCCACTGCTACTTGATTGTTGTTGTGTCATTGCAAGCCCCCTTATACCATAATTGAAACCCTCTATATATGGATATTGATGAGGTTGTTGAGAGTAGTTCCAATTTTCCATATAAGGTGGTTGATAGATGTGTGGTGGTGGTTGACTTGGAGGAGGGTAATAAGGATATGGTACTTGGCATATTGGTTGCCAATGTTGAGTTCCCCTTCCATCTTCTTGTCTAACTCCGAGATGTCCAAATTGATTTCTAAGGTCACGATGACCATAAATATCATCAATATGTCGTGAACGCCCAATTGATGCTTCTACATCAGGAGTAGAAATAGAATGTCATCGTTGCTGTGTAGAATCCCTGTTCCAATCATGATCAATATGATGAATATTGCGTCTACAACCATGTGCAGAACCTGTAGACTCCCATTGTCCATCACTACCACCACCTGTTGGAGGACGACTGCCATCACTATCATCTCCACTACCGCGACCCTCACTAGAGCCACTTCTAGCAGACCTTGCTCTTTGATGGTGTTGAGATACTTGGCTACTAGTTGCATGATCCCCCTCATCATCATCATCATCAACAATCAACCAACCTGAGTTATCTTCATCATCCAAGACTGCATGTTCTCTCTCTTGAAGCCATGGAGTTAATAGATCATCTTTTTCAAATATATAGTCAGGATTGATGGGGTTAAAAGATTCTTCTCTGTTATCTTGGCTTTTTCGTGTTGCATGTCTGATCTTTAGCCTCATATTGTAATACACATAAACAAGTTTATTTAATTTCTTATACTTCAACTGATTCCTTGTCTTTGTATGTATCAGGCTAAATGTACTCCAATTGCGCTCACAATTAGAAGAAGACGTGGTTTGGCTCAATACTCTCACAGCCACTTTTTGGAGTGCCGGAGCCAATGTACCATAATGGATCCACCATTCAGCTATATATAAATCAATCAAATATTAGTGATTATGTTATAATTTGCCCATAGGGCATTTGCTTTTGTTGTTAACATGTAATACTTATGTAATGAAATTCTGATATATGGAAGAATGTGGAACTTTTACATATCAATGCATGTCTTATTTGATGGGTTTAATGTTTTTATTTTGAGGACGTTACATAATAATTACCAAGATTTGTTGCTTTCACTGCTCTTTGTGCTAACACAGCACCAAAAGAATCTTCTTTATTACAAAATAAAGAGATCTGCAACGAACAAAAGGCAATAAGAAATTTTACAAACATAATTCACAAGTCAAATAATAAATTATCAATTTAACTAATATTAAATAATGACTGACTTGTTTTATCGCCTGTATTTGTTCGTTTAAATCTGGTAGATGTCTCGAAATCACATTTCTAACTCCACTCATCACTTCTCGATGATTAGAAAGGTGCTCCCCATATTGGAATATGAGATTTAAAAAATAACCTACGTTCAAATATAAAATAATAATAAAAGTGAGACAAGGAACACATAATTTATAATTTAAGTAAATTAAAAATTACTTACCAGCAGCATGCAAGTCCATGTGTAGTTGGAAAGCCCATCGATTATCAATAATCTTTCAATAATCTACATAATAGCGACAATTTTGTTTGATGGCCAACTTTGCTCTATCCATGGCTTCATATATAAAACCCATTGTGGGCTTTTCATCCCCATCTACAAGTGTAAGCACCTTTAGAAGTGGTTCTTGAACTTTTAATACATCTTCCACCTTGGTCCAAAAATCTTTACTTTGTATAATTTTTTTCGCTTCTTTTGCATCATCCTTTTTGGACCATTTGCTGTGTCTTGAGAATGAAACATATCCTGTAAAGCAGTCTTATGTTTAACAATGCTTTCCAAAGTAATGAAATTGGTGGCAAAGCGTGTGATGACAGGACGTAACAACTCCATATCTCCTGTGAATCTCTTCATGAAATCAACGACCCAATTGGAGTTGTAAATAAAGCGTGTGATTATTTTTGCACAATCCAACACCTTTGCTACACTTTTTTTCTTCCCAATATCCTTTAGCATAAGATCAATACAATGAGCTGCACATCTTGTCTAATACAGATTCTCCCTTTTTTTGCATGAGTTTGTAACCAACAGCCTTTATCGCAGCTTCGTTATCAGTTACGATTTGCACAACATATTCTTCTCCAATTTCATCTACTACCTTGTCCATGAGGCCTAAGTAATAATCAGCTGTCCTACTAGGTACATCAGTTACATCCACAGACTTCTGAAAAATTGTTCCACGATTGCTATGCACAAGAAAATTAACAATGTGCTTTCTTGTGGGCCCAGACCATCCATCACACATAATTGTAACACCTCTCTCAGCCCAACTAGATTTATGAGATTTTATCCAATTTTGTAAAGCTTCATACTCCATTGGTAAATACACTTCGGTTACCTGTTTAATAATAAATAACAAACAAAAACTATTAACAAGCATCTTAATAATTTATTTATTTTTAAACATAGATAGAGTTTTTTCAAACTTTAAGTTAGAGGCTTACTTCATAAGAAGTAGGTAGCTTTGTTCCTTTTCCAACCTCTCTTGTAGTATCCAACATTGGTTCTAGCCATTTAGAATTAACAACATTAGTAGGCACTAGAGTGAACAATACAAACTGGCTAACTGCTCTTCCTAATTTTTTCTTTGCTTCTTTCAAGAATCTAGAGGAGAGTTTGGATTGTTTGTTGCCTTTGGTCCTATGAAGATCCACATCTATGTCTAATAATTGAACTTCTGGAGAGGATGTATCAATCCATTTCCTACTTGTACTAGCCTCACGAACACTATGACTTCGCCGAGCAAAACCAAGAGGAGGTGCAACCTCAATATCACTAGCCCTATTTTGTCGGGCCATAACCATTTCTAAGTCCTCCTTATCATTTTCATCATCATCACACTGACTGGCTCTAATTTGTTCTGTCAATTCCTCATTCATCTTCCTTTTGTCAAGATTTTTTTCCTTATAATTATTCAAATGATCCATCATTAGTGTTCGAACTTCACCACTGACATTAGCACAAGGTGCGACTTGACCTTTCATATGGGCTAAATGTTGCTTCAACCTAGTTATACCACCATTTAGCTCTTTTCCACAAAATTTACACCTAATTTTATGCCTATTATTTTCTAGTGGAATTCCAAATTTCCAACCAATATCATCACTTGGAAGTTTTTCATTAGAACCACCTCCGTGCGCCATTATAACTTTCAATTATCTACAATAACAGTTTTCAATTAACAAATATTGTAATTCTAATTTAGTTACTAATAATAATGCATTTAAAATAAAAATAAAAAATCTAAAATATTAAACCTCTTTACTTAACAATTAAACCTCTTTAAAAAAATCTAACAGACGAAACCTCTTTAAAAAAAATCTGATATAAAAATAATCTAAAATAAAAAGATTTGATAGATTAAAAAATCTAAAATAAAATTTGAAATAAAAAAAATCTGAAATAAAAAATCTGACAGATTAAATCTCTTTAAATAAAAATAAAAAATCTAAAATATTAAACCTCTTTAAAAAAAAAATTGAACAATCAAGCTGTTGATAGACAAAAGTTTTGAAAACTGTAGTGAAAGTCAGTCAAGCAGATTCGATACATGAGCCTAATTATACACTGCTACCTACCACTTAATTTATTGGTTTTAATTGGTCCATGAACAATGAGTCTAATAAATCAACTTACAGGAATGAAGAAGTGAAATAAGTATGAAACATACTCTACAGGTACATTGCTAAGAAAAAAAAATATATATATATAAAAAATTATGTGCATTTAAAATATATTGAGCTTCTGAACTTATATATTGTGCATTTAAAAACAATTGCTCCTGAGTTCTATGTCGATAAAGTTAAGGTACTAATACAATACTAACCTCCACCTCTCAACATAATGTTAGATAATTTTTCAAACAAAATGATTAAATGGGAAAAATATGATTTAGAATTCGGTGCATATAATGTTGGACTCTGCAAAGAAACTAATCAACACATAGGAGATAATATATATATATATATATATAAATATTTGAAGAATTATAAATATATATATTAAAATATATCTCATTCCCATCCCATCCCATACCATAATATAAATAAAAAAATAACCACAGAAAAAAGAAAAAAGAAAAAAAAAACAAATTATAAACAAACAGAACACAACTTACCAAGCAAAATCATCCCATTCCATAATATAAATAAAAAATAACCACAGAAAAAAGAAAAAAAAAACAAATTATAAACAAACCAAACACAACTTACCCAGCAAAACCATCCCATACCATAATATAAATAAAAAAATAACCACAGAAAAAAAAAATAAAATTATAAACAAACCGAACACAACTTACCAAGCAAAACCATGACTTCTTTAGCCAAAAGAAAAACAGAGCATGACAAACAAATACAAGCAGAGCATGAGAGAACAAACCTTCAACGAAGAAGCTTAAAATCGGTGATGGGTTTAGGTTCGATTCGATGCTTCTCCTTGCAACACTTTACAAGATCGATGCCCCTGGGAGATGGATTTGGGTTTGATCGAGGAGTTGGATTTGGGTTTTTCTTTACACATTTATGGTGTCTGTGAGTCTGTGTGTGTATTATTGCTTGAAGACAAAAAATTTGAAGTGAAATGTTTGAGTCCGTGAGTCTGTTTCCTTTTTTTTTTTTTTTCTGCTTTTGCTTTTGTTTTTGCAGGTACTTTGGTCGATTATTTTTTCTTTTGCAGGTGCTTTGCTCCTTATTTTTTGCTTTTCCAGGTGCTTTGCTTTGCTCAATTATTTTTGCAGGTGCTTTGCTCGTTTTCAGCCGTATCGGACTGTATCGGAACTATATCACTCACATATCGGATTTAGGCCGATATGTATCGGGAATCGGCTGCTACGGACGCGAAATTCATTCTCACCGGTATACTGGTGAGTATCTGACTCGGCACTCCCATTTTTCGGTACGAACCGGCCGGTACGGCACGTACCGGTTGATATTTAAAACCTTGACTCAAATCCTATATGAAGACCAGTCCCGAGTCAACTTAATTCACTTTCGACTCAGCTCCAACTCAGACCAAAACAATATACTAAACTCCTCTAAGGTCACACTCTCTCAGTAAACTCTAGCGCCTCAAGCGGCACCGAGAAATTTGTCATCATCGTCAGACTCAGAACTCTAAAAAAGGACCTCACCCTCGTCTTCGACACGGGCAGCAACCTCACCTGGACTTAGTGCTAGCCATGTATTAGCTCCTACTATCAACAACAAGAACCAATTTTCAACCCAAATGAGTCCACAGCCTACAAAAACATCAGTTGTAACTCGACTGAGTGTACTCAACTCACTTCTGATGTTGCCAGTGTAATCAAGAGTTGCTCCAACTCCTCCACCTACATCTATGACATAGAGTACGTCGATCAGTCCTACTCCACAGGATTCTTCAGCAAAGACACTTTGGCATTGACTCCCACCGATGTGTTGCCCAATTTCCAATTCGGTTGCAGCCAAAGCAACGATGGCCTATTTAGTGGCACTACCAGATTATTAGGGTTCTCATGAAATCAATTGTCCGTCATCTCGCGAACTTCTTCAATGTACCAAAAATACTTCTCTTACTACCTTCCATCAACGTCGAGCTCAACTGGACACCTAACATTTGGAAAAGGACCCTCTAGTGCCTTGAATTTCACATATTCTCCAAAAACTCAAAAAACAAATCATTCTACTTTGTTGACATAAAAGGGATCACAGTCGGTGGACAGAAACTATCCATCGCAAAATCAGTGTTCAAGACCACAAGATTGATCATAGACTCTGGCACCATCATCACTCACCTACTGCCGGCGGGTATAGTGTTTTGTGAACGACTTTTCGACAAAAGATGACGAATTATCCGATGACTAAAGGTCTGTCCCTGGTTGACACATGCTATGATCTAAGCAACAATAATACAGTGTTGATACCGAAGATAAGCTTTTATTTCCAAGGAAATGTGGACGTTTCGATCTACCTGACGGGGATACTTTTCGGGCAGAGTGTATCTATCGTAGGTGCGCTTGGCATTTGCAGGGAATAGTAATGCTTCAGATGTGGATATTTTCAACATAAGACATTGGAGATGACATATGATGTTGCAGGAGGAAAGCCAGGGTTTGACATTGGAGGGTGTTCTTAAGCTTAGCTAATTAACAAGAAAGATAAGCATATATATATTGAAAATAATACCTAGTGTGTAAGAGTGGAATATGAAAATAATAAGTATGGTGCATAATGAAATGAAGTTCTCTACTCTTGTCAAAAAGAAAGTTTAATAACACATAATCATATCTGATTCCCCCACCCCCAAAAATAAAACACACACACACACATATACACAATATATGTGACGATCCCAACCTCTGTATTATTTTTATATATTATTTCATTGAGCATATTTGCATGATTATGTGTTTAGTTGATACTTATCTGTTTGTTTGTGAATTATCTGTTTAAATACTAACTTAGAAATTTGAAATTGAAAGCCCAAATAGATTCAGAAACCGTAATTGACTAATTCAATAGGTTAGTTGGAATATTTAGAACCATATGACAAGTTTAATTAAAATTTGACTCGGATCAAAATAATTAGAATAAATTAATTAAAATTGATTAGTCTTAATCTTATTTAATTAGTTAAGCCTTAATCCACCTATATATGTGTGTGTGTGTGTGTGTTAATCAAGCTTAAGAGTTCATTTGAGTCATCTTTTTGAGCTAAAAATTGAGAGAGGAGAAGAGAGCTCAACATTGTAGAGAGAAAGACTTCAACTTTGAGAGAGAACATGGAGGATTGTAGAATTGAAGGAAGAATTAAAGGAATTTAGCTAACTCAACCTCAATTTAAGTTTTAGGTAAGATCTTTACCATAATTCATGAAGATAATCTACGTGGGAAGATGAATTCACCAAGTTGTAGGACCATTTGCATGAATTTGAAAGAAAAGAGTTAGAATCACCATGAATGTAGTGAGTTTGAGTGAATTGTGTACATGCATGCATAATTCTCCATATTTGAATTTAGTTTTCTACAAATTTATACATGCATGGAATTTATACAAGTTATTTCTTGGGATTCTTCATGATTTTACACTCAAGATTTCATGTAAATATGTTTTGTAAATAAAAGAGTTGAGTTTACTACATGCATAACAAAAACATAGTGTTTTGAACTTTGTTTTGGAGAATTGGAAGAGAATTAGGATTCATGGCTTCATAATTTCCAACTACTCATGCTTTATAAAGTGTTTCTAAGCTTTTGAGACTAACCATGCAAGCTTTGAACAAGAAAAGGGTGTTTTTGAACTTTAAACTCAAATTTGGAAATCCCATAATTCGCTCAGTTCGCTCGAGTGAAGGATCCTTGGCTCGAGCGAACATCGTAGGCATCTTGTATTTTTACAGACTTTTGGCTATTGGCTCAAGTGACTAAGTGTGCGCTTGAGTGAACTCCCCTTTGTTCAGCACTTGGCTCGGGCGACTATCGAACGCACATTTTGACCATCCAGTACTTTTGCAGACATGCCACATTGCTCGAGTGACCAAAGATGCGTTTAAGCGAACAGTCCTGTTTTCAGTAAATTTTAACTAACACTTATAAGTGCATATTTGCATCCTCATGGGCTTTTAGGCATTATTTTGCATCATGTGAACATCCTTAATCATGCAATAAGCTAGAAACACATAAAACAAAAATTGAATTATAGAATGGTTGGTTGAGACTTGTGCTTCAATGCGTGTATTGTTATGTTTATTGTATAGCTGGGCATTCGAGGCCTAATATCGATTTAACCCACCATGAGTAATGTCATTATAAAGCTATGTTCGAAATATATTTTGGAAATTGTTTAAGATTGGTATTGTGAATTCTATTTTGTTATCTATAAATGAATGTCCCTTTTGAATTGTAATCGTGGCATCCATTAGTGAGGCCCTCACCCGGGGAAAATAATACCGTGGCCCATTGATTAATAGGCCTTTTCCTGGGGGAAACAATACCATGGCCCATTGATTAATAGGCTCTCACTTGGGGGAAGCAATACCATGGCCCTTTGATTAATAGGCCCTTGCTTGGGGGAAACAATACCATGGCCCAGTGGATTAATTGAAACACAAAGATCTTTGATGTTAGACCTTAAGGTCTATATTGAATTATAAATTATTGAATGACCTATCATGCTCCCATTAGATTGACCCTCGTGGTCCTATTGGCTTCGGTACATTGTCTCTTTGATACTCTATTGGATGTACCACATAAATGGAATGATTGATTATTGCTATTGCAAAAAAGAGATTGATATAATTGTATTCTATTGGTTTGCTTATTGACATGAATTGTTTCGGAAACGAAAGATATATGTTGTAACATGCTGGACTTCATTCATATAAACCTTTATACTGATATTACTCACTGAGCTTCAGCTCACCCCTCTCCTTTATATATATATATATAGGTGACCAAGCGGGACGTCAAGTTTAAGGCTGCCTCGGTGTCTACCCCTGTGAAGCCGTTATTATAAATTATTGAATGACCTATCATGCTCCCATTAGATTGACCCTCGTGGTCCTATTGGCTTCGGTACATTGTCTCTTTGATACTCTATTGGATGTACCACATAAATGGAATGATTGATTATTGCTATTGCAAAAAAGAGATTGATATAATTGTATTCTATTGGTTTGCTTATTGACATGAATTGTTTCGGAAACGAAAGATATATGTTGTAACATGTTGGACTTCATTCATATAAAACCTTTATACTGATATTACTCACTGAGCTTTAGCTCACCCCTCTCCTTTATATATATATATATAGGTGACCAAGCGGGATGTCAAGTTTAAGGCTGCCTCGGTGTCTACCCCTGTGAAGCCGTTAAAGAAGGTGCCTCCGTGAAGGGGCGTCCTTGGACTCGAGAGGAGTCAAGCTTTGGAACTTGTATGGATGATGTTGTATGAGGAGTCAACTTTGCGATATTGTATATAAGCTGTATGGAGGTTAAGGTTTTTAATATCTATGATTTCGGCATGTATACACTACTTAATGATTGGTTTTTAATATCTATGATTTCAGTATGTATGCACTACTCAATGGTTTGTTTTTATATTATACTATGGTTTTCACTAAGCCCCATTCTTATATTATGATTGATTTTGTCATTGAGGCAGAAGGTAATCCGGGATTACTGGCCGGTCATGGCTTAAACCTATAGGGGCAGAATTGTGTTGTGACAATATATATTTAAATAATTAATAGTAGACCCATCAATAATTTTTTTAAAATTTTATCTTTTATATGTATTCTATATTTGTTTCTACATGTTAATTTTGAGTTCATAATAAAACAATTATAAAGTTATCAATGCACTAAAAATTGAAAACTATGAAATAACAAGCCTATACAATGAGTATTTCTTAGATAAAAAGAGTTGGATAGATGTGTAATAAGATTAAGAAAAATAAGATTAAAAAACAATACATTCGTGAAATAGTAAGAGTAATACCAATTGAAAATAAGTTTATAGAGAAATACACTAAAAAACAAAAATGAATATAGATGAACAAAAATGAACAGTGAAAATATCAAAAAATACTAACATGAAATGCAATAAAAAAAAGTTTTAATCTATTTATAATTCTTGACAAAGCAAATAAAATAAAGAATGACAAAATGAAATGCTTTCAAAATTTTACACATAATCCTTACCAAGAATGATATGACAATATCATTCGTAAAATTATAAAAATAAATGACAAGGGTTTTCATTGTAAATGAAAAGATTGCAAAATGGCACATCAATGTATATATAAATCCTGTATGTATATCACTCTCGACTTTCTTATATGCGCTTAGATCTAGCACAAAATTGGAAGGGAGATCTTCAATGCAACTATATTCAAACTTCAGAAGGTTTAAGCCAATTGAAAATAACAAAAACAATCTAAAATCCTTTTGATTAATCGACCCATTTATTTTTTTCCTTTTTCTTTCTTTCTTTATTTATTTCAAACACAACACTATTTTTCTAACTTCAGACACCAAATTAACAATTGCAAGCAAGTAAAATTGTCTTAGATGAAGCACAACCACATGAAATTCAGCAATTAGGCTTGAAATAGAAAAATCTGATTGCTTCTAATTGCATGATTACAAGATCTGGTTTTCCACCAAATTGAATAGGATGCATTAGATCACAGTTACTGAAATGCAATCATTTACTTCATAGATCATAGTACACCACTTAGAATCACCTAATGCAGTCTCTTAGAATTAACCTCTTCATCATCATCTGAATCGTTGCTCTCACAGAAACGAGGATTTTTTCTTGTTGCATCAAAGCAATGTATAACATGTCATAGGAGAATATATGCACATATATAATATATATGTTGCATCAAAGCAATGTATAACATGTCATAGGAGAATATATGCACATATATAATATATATGATTCCTAAACCTCTAATTTTTTTTTTTTTGAAAATATTAACAGTCTCTTAGAATTAACCTCTTCATCATCATCTGAATCGCTGCTCTCACAGAAACGAGGATTTTTTCTTGTTGCATCAAAGCAATGTATAACATGTCATAGGAGAATATATGCACATATATAATATATATGATTCCTAAACCTCTAATTTTTTTTTTTGAAAATATTAATAAAGAAAGCCACCAATTTGAATTTCTTTTTCTTTTCTTTTCTTTTTTTTTTTTTTTGGAACCTAAAATGCAAAACCAAGGGTTTGGCTTCTCTAATTATGAATCATGACCATTGCCACATTATCATCATCAATCACAAGGGTGGGGGTGTCATTACACAAAAATCAGGGCATGTCCTCTTTCAGTTGAATAATAGCCCAACCCTCAAATATGTTAAAGGTGACAGAGTTGGCAAATGAAAAAGGCATTTCAACAAAAATAAATAAATAAATAATAAAAATACGTAACTAGTACCAAATCAAACCAAAACAAATAGAGAACAAATTGAGGCCTAGGCATTAACTACTAAGAAATTACCAGTCTCGAGTCAGGATCAGGGTTTCTCCGGAATTCATGATCTGAATTTCTCTTTGATATCTCTGTCCCATGGCGGTCATCTTATATTACTTCTTATGGTAATCTGTCTCACAAAGTAAACAAAAGCAATGAAATATTTGTAGTTGTAACAAACACGAACTAGACACTAGAGTAGTGTGGGGAACAAAAAGCTTCATAACTATCATAATACCGCTACCATGTCAATGAAAGGCCTCGTGATTTCCACGTTGCCTACCATTTGCGAAAGTTAAAGGTTAGTTGTTGCAATAACAGAGTAACCAATTATGGTAAGGACCAGAAAAACACTCTAAAAAATGGAACAAGGACCACATAAGCAAATCAAAACATGAATGTTATTTATTCAAGTATCAAATAAAGGGCCTTGACAACATTTGAGATAATGCGCCCAAGTCTTAAAATAGAAGCTTACACTATAAACATATGAACTCACAGCGGTGGGATACACCATGTGACTTAATTGGTCTAATTGACTTTGGTTGCTGTAAAAGTTGTACAGCGCTATTTATGCCGTGGCAGTTGTTCATCATGCCACCTATAATGCCTAATATAGAGGCAAGACTTATGCATGCTAAAGTCTTCAGTAAGGCACTGAAAGACTCTTATGGCTTGGTAGCTAGACACAGGTTTCACTTAATGTAGCACCCTGCAGGTGTCAGTGCCTTAGGCCAACCTTCCTAGGAGATATGCTACAGCATTGGAGGTCATCTCTCTCAACCAGATGTCCCCTTTGTCCCTAACGTCTGTGAAATGTGCTTTTCAATCTCTAGTGATCCTTTGACCCCTTAAAACTAGTTTCCAAGCAAGCATGAGCACTGCAAACATAACTTTGCCCGTCAACATATTCATGTGCTAAACTTGTTTTCTTTGTAATATACATATATTAGGCTGTCCTAGACTAGCCGATTGTTAAACAATTTTTCTATGAGCATATTTGGTCCTCCACATCTACATCCACAACAAGGCCAAGAAAAACCTTAGCACATCATGAGGTAGAATCAGCCAACATTACCGACAAGTATATTGCTAATCCAATTCAAAAGAAAATTCCCAAGCTTTCATTTCTGAATGATGTGTGTTTCTTTAACATTTCTTGCTAATCCAATTCAAAAGACAATTCCTAAGCTTTCATTTCTGAATGATGTGTGTTTCTTTAACATTTCTAATTATGTCTATCTTGTAACAGTCAACATATTGCATCACCAAATGAGCAGGTGTATATCTGTGATATGTATATAAAAAATAAAAATAAAATAAAGGCAAATACTATTTCAAAATCAGGCCAAAAATTCTAAGCCTATATCATTTTCAAGAAACCGCAGTTATCATTGCTCTAGTAACTTTGAAACAAGATATCAATCAATAAAATTGCTTCCGGACTTACAGTGAGATGGCATAACAGATGGAAAAGAGCCCAATGATCTGGTACCATAATCTACGAGTAGCCTTGTGCTTCCTGCTCTCTCTAAACCAATTTCCCGTAACAACCTCTATGTGTAACTCATTAAGGAAACTCAATAGTCTCAAAGTTTTGGACTAGTCATCAAATCAACATCAACCAAGGCGACAAAAATATAATTTGTTTAGGATTACAACTTTCTACGTCCAACTATCCAAGACAGAAAAGTGTTATTACCCTCCTCAAACTAATAGATGTACGTCCAACATGCTAAACAATGGTGGAAGTATCGAAAGAATTCAAAAGTATTATGCAGTAGCATAAACATTCAAATATGATTTCAAAGCACATGAAACAAATATAGAACAATTTACAGTTAACTATATTAGAAACATGCGAACTAGAAGAAGAAGGTCAACACATAGGTCCTAATGGAAGCAGTCTAATTATGATACAGACTGTGAATGACCTTTTTTAGTTGTATGGAAAAACGTGAATGACTAATGTACTTATTACTTTTACATGATTAGAATTTGTTGTCTCACATTCTAATCATGTAAACAAAAGACAGCTATATAGAAGAATGAAGTAGAAAATTAAGGCAAATCAAGCACAAGCACAATTACAATTACAATTACAATGCAGAGAAATTTATATTTACTGAATTTTCTCTGTGAAATAGTTGGAACAAAAATGCAATAGAGCTAGCAGCAGACCAACAACAAGTCCAACGAGTGTAGGAAAGAAAGCAACAACAAGAACCACAAAAGGACAAAGACAATGGTAACTTAGAATCTTAACTCTATGAAAGTTATGTTGTTGAGTCCACAACACCAATTTCACTGTGTTTATTGAGCTTCTTCTTGAAGATAGTTGTGTGTATGTATGTGTTATTTTGTCTGGAATTTGAAATTTCTCTGACTACATTGGTCTCAAATTATTTGAAATTTCACTGTGTACAGTTGGAATGTAACTCCAACAATAGATAAAAGGATAAGAAGAAAGAGTGGTAGACAAACAAGAAGCAAAAGCAAAGACAAAAGTGCATGGTAATTGAAAATATTGACTTAAATAAATTTACATTATCGAATTCTGATTGTGTGTTACTTCAGAGAAATTATATGTTTTATTGAAATTGCACTGTCTTACTATAGTGAAAAACGATCCTACAACCATGATAAAAAAAAAAAAAAAATTGAAGGCAAAAGAAAGGAAAGCAAACCAGGACCCTAACCTTGAATATCCCAGAGTTGCAAAGACGACCAGAGCATCAAAACAAGATGCAAAGCCAGTAGAGCAAACCACTAAAGATGAAGAAATTCTTGATGTCGATGACTATATATTGCCTCAATCAACAAATATCAGAAAATCTTGGATTTTTCCATCAAGTTTACTGGTTGCAAAACTGGTGTAAGATATCTTGCAGCACATATCGAATGTGAGTGGAATAGAGTAAGTACGGCAATTAAAATATAAGATAACAAATGACAGTTTGCTAAGTTATATTGTATTAACAACTATTACATAATTTCTTTGTCATCTTGTAGGGCCGAACAAGTTAAATATCATCACTTTTGAAGACATTAAAACCTAATAAAGGAAACAGAAATAGCCAACCATGTAAGTGTTTCATTAAATTTCTCTGTCATGTTGCATAAGCCTTTAGAAAACATCTCACATCCATATCATTATTGTAGTCCCCAAAGTCAAAAGTTTTCTACAATTGGAAACAATAAAATTCAATATATTTTATATATCATTGTGATTAAGGTGAATAACATATTGACTATATAATACGTATTAATTCAAATTACCCTAACTCTTGTAACAATGGACTCTCTTAAACCAAAATCAATAGCTATCCATCCATTATTTCGGACTAGGGAATTTGTTAAGTGTAACGGGTATTCGATTACCACTTTCCTTTCTAATCTTCTCCATATTGTTTCCTTGGGTCAGGACTCATATGTGCTTCTTACCCAAAATTGGAATCGATGCTATTATGACCACAATTTTATTCAAGTTAGTTGACATAAAACATGAATGCACTAAATAAATATTGAGATAAGAAATTATAAGTATATGCAAGTGGTCATATATTTCTCACCTCCACTGTTAATGACAGTACCTGGGCTCGAAAGTTGGTTAGGTTGAGTAACTAAGGTAGGGAGCTGATCGGGACTAGTACATGAGGTAGGGAGATGGATAGGCTAGTTTGACACCTCAGGTGTGCTCTCTGAATGGTTAACTTGTGCTACTGAAGGTTGTCTTGGTAGAATAAGTGTATCTTCATTGGGAGTACTTCTCTCTTCCCTAGGTGTTTGTGAAGCTACTAGGCGAGCTGCAGGCCTACTTTTTTTCTTACCGGGATCTATATGAATATCCTGACATAATATAAAAATGAATTTTTAGTACATTTTCACTAATTTAAGATGCTTCTCATTAAAAAAAATAAAATTCAAATAAGTAGATATAACACAAGCAAGGTTTTAAAAAAGCGGCCGCAACTGTTACGTAACGCATTTACGTAACGGTTTTGGTGGTTACCGCCATCCGTTACGGCCGCTTTTGCAGTATGATTGAAATTCACAGGTGTGTCGGCCGTAGCGACTGCCGTAGCGGTCATAACAGTGCTGTAACGGCTTGTTACGCACCGTTACGTAACGGTTCCGAACTGCCTCTTTCGAAAAAAACAAAAACAAAAAAGCTGAAAATAGGGGAAGAGGGATAGAGAGAGAAGAGGGAAGGTGAAAAGGGAAGATGGATGAGTAAAAGATAGAGAGAGAGAAGAGAGAAGGTAAAAAACGTGCTATTGATTTGTTAAAGCTATAAGACCTATGCTATTCTATTCAGCTGTTATCACTCAACCATTTTGTTTGTGTGCGTCTATCTATATATTGTTTTAAAAAAAAAATAATAATAATAAGTGTAGTCATTATCTATTTATATATATATATATATATATATTTAGGCTATTATTTATTCTTTTACTTTTGTCATTGTTTAGTGATTGATTTTTTGTAAAATATCTAAAAAGCATAACACCTATAATTATATATTAATACATTTTTTTATACATGTCAATTTTTCTTGATTAGTTTACTTTATTTTTATTTACTAGTTATCCAAAAAGAGAATGAATGTTCAAGTGATTCAAACCCAAACAAAAAAAGTTTCTTTATAATTTATTTTTCAATTTTTATATGATTACATTAGCATGTATAATTTATTTTTTAAAACTATTCAAATTAAAAGTTGCAAATGCTTCCACAAGTATAATAATTAAAAAAATAATTTTATACATCTAAGTCCAATAATTTCTTTTTTTGTTGCCACAAGCATAATATGGATTTATGAAATACAAAGTCATTAATTATTAAAATAAAATGTAAAAAACTCAGCTTATAGTGATTTAAAAATATGAAAAATATTGAATCATATTTAAAAATTTACAAAAATTGATCAATATTCATTTTAAAACCCAATAAATATGATTATGGGAAAAAAAAATGCGTATCGGTAAATTTTTTTAAATTGTGCAAAAAATAAAAAAATTCACGGTTCTTGTTACCGCAACCGTTACGCTACGACCTTTACACCCCGCAACCGCGCCACTGCCACCGTTACGGCGACCGCGACCGCTTTTCAGAACCTTGAACACAAGTAATATAACAAGTGAAAAAAATAGACAAATGACTTCTTATTAAAGAATAAATTCAAATAGTATATACACATGTATTACCTCAATCGCTTGAGAATCAAAAGACTCTCCATCATCACTTGAAGAACTCAGTTCTTTGTTATCCTCAAATGGTTGATAGTCCTCGTCATTATCACTTTCACCAACGTTTCTCTTTCCCACCCTAGTACTTTTACTATTGTCCTTTTGAATAGAACCAAACATTGAATTCTTGATGGTCTTTATCCCTAGAGCAGCAAATTTGATTTTATTTTTTTGAATTATTATTTTTTTTCTATCCTTCTCATACTTCATCATCTTTTGGACTAAGCCACCGGGCTTTAGAAATAATTTACCATATTTGGACATCTTTGCAAACTGCAGATATGGCATAAAATGAAATGAAATGAAATGTGTAACCATGCTATGAAACTTGAAAAACAATGCCATGAAAAATGTAAACCAAGCAATTCATTATTAAATTATATCACTTGTCCATATAATAAAAAGGCAAACACCACATATCATAATCTATACCAAGATCTATAATTCAACATATTGGTTTCAAATGGTTTTAAATTGATGGTGTAACATAATAAATAAATGGTTTCATATTGGTTTTCATAGGGATGAAGTTATATTATCTAATTGATGTGATGAAAAATGTTGAATAATTAAATCCAGTGATCACAAATTGATTTTCTTCTAGCCGTGGAAAACGCTGTAGTATAATTAATTAATAAAATCCAGAGTTTGTTGAATCAACGCTTTTTGGAGCATTATTAGCTTTTAATTAATCATAGTGGAAGGGGAAAATCAAGATAACTAGCTTCTTAAGAAGGATTGGCACCCTAAATAGCAATATGGATGTGTGTTGTGTATTCTGCAAAGAGGTGGAGGATACAAATCATGTCCTACGTCACTGTCCCTTTATATGGTTGATTTGGTCTCATGTTCTTCAATGGTAGAGGCTACAATGGGTTGTTCCAGGGTCTATACAGAGCATATTTCTTTGGTGGGCTAGAGTTCAATTGAGAAAAAAAGGAGAAGTATATTTGGAGTGTCATTCCATTAGCTGTTTTGTGGTCCATTTGGAAACAGAGGAATGAAACTGTTTTCAATGGTGTGCAGCCCAACCTTGAAGACTTATGTGAAACTGATTTTCCTTGAAGTTTAAAAAAAATACAAGTTCTATACTTTGGCATAATTACAATAATTTATTTCTTAATAAGGTTAAAGATATCAAAATTAATGCAGATTGTATGAAGACAACAAAACATAATGTAAAATGTATATTTTAATGTAAATGAGATGACAATACTATAATTTTTATTTATACGAGTAACGAATTTCTGATAAAAAGAGACCAAGTATTATAATGAATTAAAACATTAAAAGTGTTCAATATAATTATATTAAATTTATAAGACTTGTTGTATGTTTTTCAAGTCTCAAATAATCAGGTAATTGAGTAATGAAAAGATTTGTAGGCACTACTACTCTTTACAGTTTCTAAACAATTTTTTTCGGACTCCTGTTTCAGCCATCTTAACTTATTCTCACTTTGCTGATGCTAAGGACACCTCAACTTAGGCCACAATATACTCTCTCCACCAGCATTCTCTCAATTCATCTGTATCCCAAATCCATACTAACCAAGATTTGCAGGTTAACACACACAAGATTAATAATTACAATATTAGTCTAAACCAAAATCACATGCACAAGAAGATTGCAATAAAGAAGCAAAGTTATCAAGCAGTTTCAAGAATTAAAAAAAATTGAGGGTTGTAGATTCGGTCGGTGAGAGATATTTAAAAAAATAATAAGACTAAAGTTCAGAAAAAAAGAAAAGAAAAATAAATACAAAGTAGAAAAAAAATAGCATCAAATAATAATAATAATAATATGAATTGAAACGAATCAATCTTGTCAATTCAGTCAGAAACATCATTCCTACAGTGCAATCTAATAAGAAATAGCGTCAAATAAGCAAGAAAAAAAAAATCTTTAAAAAGCCCTAGCAATTCACCAAAAGCTACAAATATAAGACCATCTCCAACGGTTTAGCAAACTTGGCATCAAATTTGAAATTTGGTGAAAAATGCACTTTTTGGAGCTCCAACGGTTTCACCAAATTGGTATCAAAATGAGAACTGAACAAAAAAATCATCAAACTGAGAACAGAATATAGGTATAGCGATCCCGGTTATCCCTTTACTGTTCTGTTGTATTCTGGACTCGGTTCCGTGAAGTTGGTAGTTGTATCTATCTTGTTGTCATCCTTTAATTCCGCTTGATTGAGTTTTAGGATGTATTGGGCAGAGTTGTTACAGGTTGGTTAGGCTTTGGTTTCAATTCTTTGTTGCCCAGTTTTCTGGAGGTCTGCTCGAGCGGGTCTTCTTGCTCTCGAGCGGAGATTACACGCTCCCAGTATTTTGGTGCTCTGCAGAACTTCTGCAAGCATGTTTTTCACGCTCGAGCGGGTTTTTTTACGCTCGAGCGGTGGCGCTCAAGCGGGTACTCTGGAGCTCAAGCGGGTAGTACTTTTGGTGTAAGTTCTGGGAGGGGGAAATCCACGCTTGAGCGGACTGGTTTTCGCGCTCGAGCGGATGTACTTTATTCTTGTGTCTTGGCGCTCGAGCGGGCCTTCTTGCGCTCGAGCGTACCTAGTTTTTTGTTCTTGACGCTCGAGCGTTGTGTTCTCCGCTCGAGCGGGAATGTCGTATATCAGTTGCCAGCTGGGCATTTTAAATTCATTTTTTTCATTCTCTCTCTCTCTCTCTCTCTCTTACTTTCTAAAAAGACATTTTGAGAGTTCCTCTCTCTAGAAACTCCTTTCTCTCTAGGGTTTGATCTAGTTAGAGTGTTTCCTTTTCCTTCGGCCTTTGTAAAAGTTGGGTTGATCGTCAAGGGCTATCCATTGATCCGAGAATATTGAGTTTTGGAGCACGTTGAGTTTCTTCACCTTCTTTCCTTGAGCTCCGAATTTGAGGTAGGGATTCCTACTCATTCTTATGGTCTTTGACATAGATTTTTTGTTGTTTTGATAAAGTGTTGAAGTTGGGTAAATTTTGGGACTTAGGGTTTCAAAATGTTAAAAGAGGATTTTGTTATTTTGAGTCTAAAATGTGTATTGTGGGTTCAAAATAACGATATCGTTGTTGGTTGTTGATGTTTAGACCATTGGGTCAATATTGGGAAATCGAGTGGAAAACCCTAATTTTGGAAAAATTGTGATTTTATGAAATTGAATTGGAAATGATGAAATTGGTTCATTATGTGGTAGAATAGTGGAGTTAGATCTATTAATCGCTCACTTTTGAAAACATTGATATTTTATCTATTGGAGCTTTTATTATTTGTTTAGAAATAATTGCTTGGGCTACTGGTGGAGGGTAGTTTTGATTGTTGTAGACAATGCATGATGATTAGGCAAACTAAAACTAATCAATTGGATATGTCATAGAGTATGACGGTTGATAGAATACATTAACGTTATGTATTGATTGATTGTGTATATGACCTTTGTGTATATACGTAGTGTGTGTGGGAGGAGATAAGGGATGTACTCCACGGTTTAGGGGAAGATAGGGGATGGACCTCTAAACCGGATGTTGTTTGGGAGAAGATAGGGGATGGACTCCACTGATACAGCTCATATGCTTGTCAGATAATGTGTTGATATAGCTCATATGCTTATCTTTGGAAGTGTTGATACAGCTCATATGCTTATCACTGGAAGTGTTGATATAGCTAATAGTCCGCGAGAAATATCCGGATGTAACCATGCATTGGTAATTTTGTAATATCGTTGAACTTTAAGAACATTATATGTGTCTTAAGTTGTAAAACATTGTGAATGTTTTGGTTAATGGAAATTTGTTATAACATTGCATATGTTCAA
>NW_021026566.1:178402-212680 GCF_004153795.1 Camellia sinensis
AGTAATATTGTTGGAAATGCAAGCATAATATTAATGTTGCATGTGTTAAGAAATTGTGGAAACAGGTTGAAACTGGTAATTTTCAAAGGAATGCCTGTTGATAATGCAGGCTGTTATTGTGTAATGTGAAATGCCTCTTGAAAGAGATGGATGAACTGGATTAAAGGTCGGATTGTAATATTATGTTGTAATATTGTTGAGAATGGAGAAAACCTATTTTTGAAAAGCTTGTGTTTAATTTCATGGACGAAATCTTTAAGGGGGGGGGAGGTTATAGCGATCCCGGTTATCCTTTTACTGTTTGTTGTATTTCGGACTCGGTTCCGTGAAGTTGGTAGTTGTATATATCTTGTTGTCATCCTTTAATTCCGCTTGATGAGTTTTAGGATGTATTGGGCAGAGTTTTACAGGTTGGTTAGGCTTTGGTTTCAATTCTTTGTTGCCCAGCTTTCTGGAGGTCCGCTCGAGCGGGTCTTCTTGCGCTCGAGCGGAGATTACACGCTCCAGTATTTTGGTGCTCTGCAGAACTTTTGCAAGCATGTTTTTCACGCTCGAGCGGGTTTCTTTACGCTCGAGCGGTACTCTGGCGCTCGAGCGGGTAGTACTTTTGGTGTAAGTTTGGGAGGGGGAAATCCACGCTCGAGCGGACTGGTTTTCGCGCTCAAGCGGATATACTTTATTCTTGTGTCTTGGCTCTCGAGCGGGCTTTCTTGGCCTCGAACGTACCTAGTTTTTTGTTCTTGACGCTCGAGCGTTGTGTTCTCCGCTCGAGCGGGAATGTCGTATATCAGTTGCCAGCTGGGCGTTTTAAATTCACTTTTTTCATTCTTCTTCTCTCTCTCTCTCTCTCTCTTCTCTCTCTCTCCTTACTTTCTAAAAAGACATTTTTGAGAGTTCTCTCTCTAGAAACTCCCTTCTCTCTAGGGTTTGATCTAGTTAGAGTGTTTCCTTTCCCTTCGACCTTTGTAAAAGTTGGGTTGATCGTCGAGGGCTACACTTTGATCCGAGGATAATTGAGTTTTGGAGCACGTTGAGTTTTTTCATCTTCTTCCCTTGAGCTCGATTTTTGAGGTAGGGATTCCTACTCACTCTTATGGTCTTTGACATAGATTTTTGGTGGTTTTGATAAAGTGTTGAAGTTGGGTAAATTTTGGGACTTAGGGTTTCAAAATGTTAAAAGAGGATTTTGTTATTTTGAGTCTAAAATGTGTATTGTGGGTTCAAAATAACGATATCGTTGTGGTTGTTGATATTTAGACCATTGGGTCAATATTGGGAAATCGGTGGAAAACCCTAATTTTGGGAAAAATTTGTGATTTTATGAAATTGAGTTGGAAATGATGAAAATTGGTTCATTATATGGTAGAATAGGGAGTTAGATCTATTAATCGCTCACTTTTTGAAAACATTGATATTTTATCTTTTGGAGCTTTTATTATTTGTTTAGAAATAATTGCTTGGGCTACCGGTGGAGGGTAGTTTTGATTGTTGTAGACAATGCATGATGATTAGGAAAACTAAAACTAATCAATTGGATATGTCATAGAGTATGACGGTTGATAGAATACATTAACGTTATGTATTGATTGATTGTGTATATGACCTTTGTGTATATACGTTGTGTGTGTGGGAGGAGATAAGGGATGTACTCCACGGTTTAGGGGAAGATAGGGGATGGACCTCTAAACCGAATGTTGTTTGGGAGAAGATAGGGGATGGACTCCACTGATACAGCTTATATGCTTGTCAGATAATGTGTTGATACAACTTATATGCTTATCTTTGGAAGTGTTGATATAGCTAATATGCATATCTGTTGAAATGTGGATACAGCTTGTATGCTTATCTGTTGAGATGTTGATACAACTAGTATGTTTATCTATTGCAAAATGGGAAACGTTTAATATGAGTCACTGTCTCATATAAGTGGTTGGCCAGGTTCTGAGCCGTTGATGTAAATTGTGAAATTGATAAGAAATGGAAACTGAAATGAAACATGAACATAGTAGTCATGAAATGGAAATGGTTATGAATTGATTTATGGAAATTGAACATTTATCAAATGCTAATGTCTTAGTTATTGCTCATACTGTGTTTAGCATATTTCTACTGGGCTGCGCTCACCCTTTATGGGACATCATTTTCAGGTACAAGTAGCATGCACCTCCAAGGACATAGCTTGGGAGGCTAGAGGCAGACAGACTGTTTTTGTTATTTGCTTTCTTTAGATGTATTACATGTAAATTCAAGCCTAGGGCTTAATATGTATTGAGTTAGCACTCTTCTTTTTGTAACCAAGTGTTAACTTGGAAAGCTGTAAGCCCGTAGGGCATTTGCTTTTGTTGTTAACATGTAATACTTTTGTAAAGAACTACTCGGATGAATAGAAGAATATTTATCTTTTATACCAATGCATGTCTAAGTTGATGGGTTTAATGTTATATTTTGAGGGCGTTACAACAGGTTTCACCAAATTATTGTGCGTGACCGTTGGAGGAGACCAACCGGTCAACCACCCGCTTGAACAACCGGTCGACCGGTTTCCTTTTAAATAGGTAGTTCAAACCGCGTCAAAAAAGGTTCAAACTGGTAAAAAGAAAAAAAAAAAAAATTGCCCTTACCGGTCGACCGGCGGTCGACCAACCGGTCGACCACTTCTCTCAATTCTGCTTTGATGCTCACCATTGGAAGAAGAAGTATCAAATTTAGAAAATAACCTATTTTTCACTCAGATTTGGTGAAAAAAAAAAGTGAACGGTTGGAGATGTTCTAATGGTTCTCCCCTAGTTCAAAACTCAATAGAAAGCAGAAAGAATTGCAGGTTATGCTAGGATTCCTTGACAAAGAAACAAATAACTAAAATGAAGTAAATACAAACAGATAGAACAGAGATTTAGATAAGAATTGAGAGAGAGAAGCAGAATACAGAGCAAAGAGGGGATGAACCTACCGAGCCAGAATGAAGAGGCGATGGTGTAGCACAGATATGGCAAATGGTGAAAACCGGTCGACAAATATCTGTGCGAGTGTGTGATTGTGAGAGTGGGAAACTTCCAATCGTGAGGGAATGGCTGTGCAAGGTGAAAATGTCTGATGAGAGAATAGGGGTTATACCAAGTAGAAAAAAAAAAAAAGAGGGGAAATTGGAAGGAAGGTAAAAATCTAGGTTCTTGTTTTGTTTGAGTTCAGCTTTCTATTTTATTATTATTATTATTATTATTATTATTATATTATTGTTATTATTTATTATATTATTTTTACTTACCCAAAAAAGATTTCTATTTTTTAAAATATTTTTAAAATATAAAAAATATATTCAATTCCTTTATAAAATTATAAAAATTTATATGTACTTTTAATTTTCAAATTTTTCAAAGCTAACTTTTAGTCTTTAAAGAAATCTGAAACAAGTTTAAGAAAATTAAAGCCATCTCAACTTTTGCCGACGAATAATTTTTTCCTCGCTAAATGTTTATTCTTTGCTAATGCCAACTTGTTGTCGACAACAATAAACAGACTAATAATAATGCTTATCATGTTTACAAAAATTAACCTTTGTTGCTAAAATTTTCAAAATTTTGGCGCCAACTAATAATTTTTGGTGCCGAGTTAATGTTATACATTTTTAGCAACGATAGTAAATTGCGTCATTAAAGATCTACTATTATCGATGAAATTGATACTGTCTAGTGGTTGCCAAAAATGTAATTTTTGTAGTGACTTAATGAAACATAATTTTAATGCAATTGTACCCTAAAGCAAAATGATCATAATGGATATCAAAAACACCCTTAATATTAAATCAAAGTTTTCTCCATACATGTATTTTGAAAACAAAAATCTCAATACACATATTTTGATTAAAAAAATTAAATCCTAGTTTCTCCATTACTTCTCACTTATGTTATTGTCCGTTGACAACTTCAAATAAGAATATGTTTGGTTACAACAAATGCTGTAATGAAAGGTGAGATCTTTTTTTTGGTTGGCGATTTTCATTTGGCAAACCAGGGTCAATTTTTTTTTAGTTTTTTCAGAACTCAAATTTTGAATGCAACAATTAAATTCATAAATCAAGCTCTTAAAATTTGTTAAAATTTTTGAAAGTAAAAAACCAAATAATAGTTTTATATTCGAAAAATCAGTGCCAAATGAGCAAAATCAAAAATCTTTTAAGAAAAAATGATAGTTTATGGAAAATAAGAGATATTGTAGGTCGTCAATGAGGTGCACAGAGAATAACATATAACGAAATGGGATAAAAAGATTTTGAAACGAGAGAGAGATACTCACCTTCAACATGCAATGTAGGTCTTCAATGGAGTTGTCAACGGAGGGCTTTTATTTTATCCTCAATGTGGGTTGAATCGAAAATGAGTTCGATAATGGGTCTGACATTTTGAATAGGTATGTGGAAAGGAGTGTTTAGGTAGTGTGTATACAAAAATATGAATTAGGGTATAATTGGAACATCTGGTGTGTAGATTAAGAACAATAACATATAATCAAATTAGCAAGTGTGTGCACTGAGAAATTATGTGTACAATAATAAATAAGTGTGCAGAAATCGTAATCTAAGAACACAATTTGCTTTCTAACAAACTGGTAGACAATTTTTTCCCTCTTTTTTGTAACCATGTTGCCACATTTCACCGAAGAATTATTAGTTGATCTTGAGGTACCATCACGTGGTGTCTCAATGGTGTTGTGATTGATAAAGGAAGTAAAGCCCACAAATTTATGTTGGATGCTTGAAAAACATGAGAAGGTATGATGCATTATGATTGATGTAAAGTATGACCGTGTCGCACCCCAAGACTAACCAATAGTTTTTCATTTCATCATCCACTATGATAGCTACGTTGCCATAACTACCTTCCATGCTGCCATGGCCACCTAATCACATGTACAAAAGTAGTAATAACAACAGCAATAATAATATACGTTCAAAAAAAAGAAAAAAAGAAAAAGAAAAGAAAAAAAGCAATAATAATAATAATAATAAATATGGCCAAAATTATTCTTTAAAGATGGTTTATGGTGTTACTCGACAAACTATAAACGACGAACAATACATAATTAGATTTGATCATAATTAACAAATTATAATTGACAAAAAAGTAATTTATAGTGTCAACAACACTGCTTATTGAAATAAATACCCTCTTATTTATAAGTTAATTCATTTTGTGTTAATTAGCCTGTTTTAATTATGCATATACATTTTTAACTACGAAAATTTTTAAAAAGTACATTGCATTATTAGATAAAGATGATTTTCTAATACATTATTTGATTAAGAACAGCATAATATGATAAAATATGAATTCTAAAACATTATTTAATTAAGACACCTATAAAATATATTTTTTCATAATGTAAAAGTGTGACATTTCGTTCTAGGTGACCGCTCGAGCGAAGGAAGTTGCGCTCGAGCAGAGAATTGCTACTCTTAGTATCTCGCAAGTTTACAGGCGAGGCGGCTCGAGCATAGGAAGCTGTGCTCAAGCTGTAGAATGTGAGCTCCTAGTAGTTTCACTGTAGCTCAGCAAAACTTTTAGGACTTTCACTTTTCGCTCAAGTGATAGAGTTGTTGCTCGAGCGATCTTCTCGAAATTGTGATGTCTGCTCGAGCGTTTGCGCTATTCTGCACTTTAAAAAAGTACGAATCTAGATCATTCTCTGTACTTTTCTTTTCTCTCTTCCTTTTCTTGTCTTGTCACGCCCTGACTTTTATTACCCAAGTTCATTACCAAATCCTTTATAATAATAATTTCATTTTAAATGATTCTTTCCATATGAGAAAATTAACAAGAATACATAATGGCATTCTCTCACGACAATGATAATGATACATAATTGAAACATGAAACGATGCCCTTAGGCTTACATTGAATGACAATAATTAAAACAAAAGGGATTTACCTTTATACAATACATGGCACTTGGCCTACAAGTAAAGGGTCCCGTGGCCATACACGATTCCCTTCAGCCTTGTACCTGAAAAAATTTATCAACATGTGGGATGAGCACTAAGCCTAGTAGAGATCCCAAAGATCCTAACAATCACAACACATAGATAAAAATGATCATGAATGCATTATTGCATACCATATGAGTAGTGTGACATTGAATATCCAAAATATACACATATAACTGTGATTTTCTCAAAACGTTCCTGTTGACACAATTCAGTATAAAATCATTTCTTCTCTTTCACATCCCCACCTTACTCCCAAAGGAAATGTTTTAAAACCTCATTCTTTTCTTTGATAAAACTCTCACGTTAACCTAAAAGAATCTCACTTAAACAACCGTTTTGAAAATATAACTCCACATGCAAATCGCAATCTCCATTCTACCTTTCAATACACCAAAAGCATTTACATCCCTATATATATATATATATATTTCTACAAACCTTCCCTAGCCATAGGCCCAAGGATTTAAAACGGTGACCAGTATATGAAACCGTTAACACATATATACATTCAAACGAGATAACCGAATAATACATACTACTAATCTCATCTCCACATATTGAAAACCGACAAACGCGTATATATATCCAAAATGAGATAACTAAAGTAATACATACTACCAATCTCATCTCCACCGGCCTATAGCACGGATAGCAGATACCAACAATACCAATAACACATAACACTTTACACAGCCTCACCCGGAAGGCGGTGCTCCTCAGGTCATACTTTACCGGGCGCAAACCGGAAGGGAACAAAAAACCTATCACAATGTGCCACACTTTGCCGGCTAAGATATGGCGGGAAACGGATCCCTTCCACACTTTATCGGGCACAAGCCAGAGAGAGATGAGGAAACCTCAGTCATAAGACTCAAGTTCAGAAAAAAAAGAAAAAAAAAACAAAAAAGAAAATAAAGTACAAAGTAGAAAAAAATAGCATCAATAATAATAATATATAATTTATGAATTGAACGAATCTAATCTTGTCCAATTCAGTTAGAAACATCATTCCTACAGTGCAATCTAATAAGAAATAGCGTCAAATAAGCAAGAAAAAAAAAATCTTAAAATAGCCCTAGCAATTCACCAAAAGCTACAAAATCAAGACCATCTCCAACGGTTTAGCAACTTGGCATCAAATTTGAAAATTTGGTGAAAAAGCCACTTTTTGGAAGCTCAACGGTTTTTTCACTTCAAATTTGGTATCAAATGAGAACTGAACAAAAAAATATCAAACTGAGAAAACAGAATATAGGTATAAGCGATCCCGTTATCCCTTTAACTGTTCTGTTGTAGTCCTGGACTCGGTTCCGTGAAGTTGGTTAGTTGTATTATATCTTGTTGTCATCCTTTAATTCCGCAATTGATTGAGTTTTTAGGATGTATTGGCAAGAGTTTTACAGGTTGGTTAGGCTTGGTTCACTTCTTTGTGCCGCCAGTTTTCTCGAGAGGTCCGCGTCGAGCGGTGCTTCTTGCTCCGAGCGGAGATACACGCTCCCAGTATTTTGGTGCTCTGGCGAACTTTGCAAGCATGTGTTTCACGCTCGAGCGGGTTTTTTACGCTCAGAAGCGGGGCCTCACGGTACTTGGGCTCGAGCGGGTAGTACTTTGGTGTAAGTTCTGGAGGGGGAAATCCACGTTGAGCGGACTGGTTTTCGCGCTCAGCGGAATAGTACTTTATTCTTGTGGTTTCTTTGGCTCGTCAGGGGGCTTTCTTGCGCACAAGCGTACCTAGTTTTTGTTCTTGACGCTCCGAGCGTTGTGTTCTCCTGGTCTCGAGCGGGAATGTCGTATATCGTTAGTTGCCCAGCTGGGCGCTTTTAAATTCATTTTTTCATTCTCTTTCCTCTCCTCTCCTCTCTCTTACTTTCTAAAAAGACATTTTGAGAGTTCCTACTTCTCTAGAAACTCCTTTCTCTGCTAGGGTTTGAATCTAGATTAGAGTTGTTTCCTTTCCCCTTTCGGACCTTTGTAAAAGTTGGTTGATCGTCGAGGGCTACACTTTGATCCGAGAATATTGAGTTTTGGAGCACGTTGAGTTCTTTTCATCTTCTTCCCTTGAGCTCCATTTTTGAGGTAGGGATTCCCTACTCACATCTTATGGTCTTTGGACATACGATTTTTGGTGGTTTTTGATCAAAGTGTTACAGTTGGGTAATTTTGGGACTTAGGGTTTCAAAATGTTAAAAGAGGATTTTGTTATTTTGAGTCTAAAATGTGTATTGTGGGTTCAAAATAACGATATCGTTGTTGGTTGTGATGTTTAGACATGGGGCCAAATTTCAATAAATTGGGGGGGGGGGGAAAATCGGGTGGAAACCCTAATTTTGGGAAAATTGTTGATTTAATGAAATTGAGTTGAAATTGATGAAATTGGTTCATTTATGGTAGAATAGGGAGTTAATCTTATTAATCGCTTCAACGTTTTGAAAAACATTGATATTTTACTCTTTCGAGCTTTTATTATTTGTTTAGAAATAATTAGCTTGGGCTACCTGGTGGAAGGGTAGTTTGATTGTTTGTAGACAATGCATGGATGATTAGGGAAAAACTAAAACTAATCAATTGGAATAGTCCATGAGTATGACGGTGTTATAGAATACATTAACGTATGTATTGATTTGATTGTGTATGAATGAACCTTGTGTATATACGTATTGTGTGTTGGGAGGATGATAAAGGATGTACTCACCGGTTTAGGGGAAGATAGGGGATGGACCTCTAAACCGGATGTGTTTTGGGAGAAGATAGGGGATGGACTCCACTGATACAGCTTATATTGCTTGTCAGATAATGTGTTGATACAACTTATATGCTTATCTTTGGAAAGTGTTGATATAGCTAATAATGCATATCTGTTGAAAATGTGGATACACTTGTATGCTTATCTGTTGAGGATGGTTCGATACAACTAGTTGATGTTATCTATTGCAAAATGGGAAAACGTTTAATATGAGTCGACTGTCTCATATAAAGTGGTTGGCCAGGTTTTCTGAGCCGTTGAATGTAATTGTTGAATGATAAGAAATGGAAACTGAAATGAAACATGAACATAGTAAGTCATGAAATGGAAATGGTTATGAATTTGATTTCTGGGTTATGAATTGGTTTATGGAAATTGAACATTTATCAAATGCTAATGTCTTAGTTATTGCTCATACTGTGTTTAGCATATTTCTACTGGGCTGTCGCTCACCCTTTATGGGACATCATTTTCAGGCACAGGTAGCATGCCACCTCCAAGGACATAGCTTGGGAGGCTAGAGGCAGACAGACTGTTTTGTTATTTGCTTTCTTTAGATGTATTACATGTAAATTCAAGCCTAGGGCTTAATATGTATTGAGTTAGCACTCTTCTTTTTGTAACCAAGTGTTAACTTGGAAAGCTGTAAGCCCGTAGGGCATTTGCTTTTGTTGTTAACATGTAATACTTTTGTAAAGAACTACTCGGATGAATAGAAGAATATTTATCTTTTATACCAATGCATGTCTAAGTTGATGGGTTTTAATGTTATTATTTTGAGGGCGTTACAACAGGTTTCACCAAATTATTGTGCGTGACCGTTGGAGGAGACCAACCGGTCAACCACCCGCTTGACCAACCGGTCGACCGGTTTCCTTTTAAATAGGTAGGTTCAAACCGGTCAAAAAAGGTTCAAACTGGTAAAAAAGAAAAAAAAAAAAATTGCCCTTACCGGTCGACCGGCCGGTCGACCAACCGGTCGACCACTTCTCTCAATTCTGCTTTGATGCTCACCATTGGAAGAAGAAGTATCAAATTTAGAAAATAACCTATTTTTCACTCAGATTTGGTGAAAAAAAAAGTGAACGGTTGGAGATGTTCTAATGGTTCTCCCCTAGTTCAAAACTCAATAGAAAGCAGAAAGAATTGCAGGTTATGCTAGGATTCCTTGACAAAGAAACAAATAACTAAAATGAAGTAAATACAAAACAGATAGAACAGAGATTTAGATAAGAAATTGAGAGAGAGAAGCAGAATACAGAGCAAAGAGGGGATGAACCTACCGAGCCAGAATGAAGAGGCGATGGTGTAGCACAGATATGGCAAATGGTGAAAACCGGTCGACAAATATCTGTGCGAGTGTGTGATTGTGAGAGTGGGAGAACTTCCAATCGTGAGGGAATGGCTGTGCAAGGTGAAAATCGTGGAGAGAGAATAGGGGTTATACCAAGTAGGAAAAAAAAAAAAAGGAGGGGAAATTGGGAGGGAAGGTAAAAATCTAGGTTCTTGTTTTGTTTGAGTTCAGCTTTCTATTTTATTATTATTATTATTATTATTATTATTATTATTATTATTATTATTATTATTATTATTATTTTTACTTACCCAAAAAAAGATTTCTATTTTTTAAAATATATTTTAAAAATATAAAAAATTATTCATATCCTTTATAAAATTATAAAAAATTTATATGTACTTTTAATTTTTCAAATTTTTCAAAGCTAACTTTTAGTCTTTTAAAAGAAATCTGAAACAAGTTTAAGAAAATTAAAGCCATCTCAACTTTTGCCGACGAATAATTTTTTCCTCGCTAAATGTTTAATTCTTTGCTAATGCCAACTTGTTGTCGACAACAATAAACAGACTAATAATAATGCTTATCATGTTGCCAAAAATTAACCTTTGTTGCTAAAATTTTCAAAATTTTGGCGCCAACTAATAATTTTGGTGCCGAGTGAATGTTATACATTTTTAGCAACGATAGTAAATTGCGTCATTAAAGATCTACTATTATCGATGAAATTGATCACTGTCTAGTGGTTGCCAAAAATGTAATTTTTTGTAGTGACTTAATGAAACATAATTTTAATGACAATTGTACCCTAAAGCAAAATGATCATAATGGATATCAAAAACACCCTTAATATTAAATCAAAGTTTTCTCCATACATGTATTTTGAAAACAAAAAATCTCAATACACATATTTTGATTAAAAAAATTAAATCCTAGTTTCTCCATTACTTCTCACTTATGTTATTGTCCGTTGACAACTTCAAATAAGAATATGTTTGGTTACAACAAATGCTGTAATGAAAGGTGAGATCTTTTTTTTGGTTGGCGATTTTCATTTGGCAAACCAGGGTCAATTTTTTTTTAGTTTTTTCAGAACTCAAATTTTGAATGCAACAATTAAATTCATAAATCAAGCTCTGAAAATTTGTAAAATTTTTGAAAGTAAAAAACCAAATAATAGTTTTATATTCGAAAAATCAGTGCCAAATGAGCAAAATCAAAAATCTTTTAAGAAAAAATGATAGTTTATGGAAAATAAGAGATATTGTAGGTCGTCAATGGAGTGCACAGAGAATAACATATAACGAAATGGGATAAAAAGATTTTGAAATGAGAGAGAGATACTCACCTTCAACAATGCAATGTAGGTCTTCAATGGAGTTGTCAATGGAGGGCTTTTATTTTATCCTCAATGTGGGTTGAATCGAAAATGAGTTCGATAATGGGTCTGACATTTTGAACAGGTATGTGGAAAGGAGTGTTTAGGTAGTGTGTATACAAAAATATGAATTAGGGTATAATTGGAACATCTGGTGTGTAGATTAAGAACAATAACATATAATCAAATTAGCAAGTGTGTGCACTGAGAAATTATGTGTACAATAATAAATAAGTGTGCAGAAATCGTAATCTAAGAACACAATTTGCTTTCTAACAAACTGGTAGACAATTTTTTCCCTCTTTTTTGTAACCATGTTGCCACATTTCACCGAAGAATTATTAGTTGATCTTGAGGTACCATCACGTGGTGTCTCAATGGTGTTGTGATTGATAAAGGAAGTAAAGCCCACAAATTTATGTTGGATGCTTGAAAAACATGAGAAGGTATGATGCATTATGATTGATGTAAAGTATGACCGTGTCGCACCCCAAGACTAACCAATAGTTTTTCATTTCATCATCCACTATGATAGCTACGTTGCCATAACTACCTTCCATGCTGCCATGGCCACCTAATCACATGTACAAAAGTAGTAATAACAACAGCAATAATAATATACGTTCAAAAAAAAGAAAAAAAAGAAAAAGAAAAAGAAAAAAAAGCAATAATAATAATAATAAAATATGGCCAAAATTATTCTTTAAAGATGGTTTATGGTGTTACTCGACAAACTATAAACGACGAACAATACATAATTAGATTTGATCATAATTAACAAATTATAATTGACAAAAAAGTAATTTATAGTGTCAACAACACTGCTTATTGAAATAAATACCCTCTTATTTATAAGTTAATTCATTTTGTGTTAATTAGCCTGTTTTAATTATGCATATACATTTTTAACTATGAAATTTTTAAAAAGTACATTGCATTATTAGATAAAAGATGATTTTCTAATACATTATTTGATTAAGAACAACATAATATGATAAAATATGATTTTCTAAAACATTATTTAATTAAGACACCAATAAAATATATTTTTTCATAATGTAAAAGTGTGACATTTCGTTCTAGGTGACCGCTCGAGCGAAGGAAGTTGTGCTCGAGCAGAGAATTGCTACTCTTAGTATCTCGCAAGTTTACAGGCGAGGCGGCTCGAGCATAGGAAGCTGTGCTCAAGCGTAGAATGTGAGCTCCCAGTAGTTTCACTGTAGCTCAGCAAAACTTTTAGGACTTGTCACTTTTCGCTCAAGTGATAGAGTTGTTGCTCAAGCGATCTTCTCGAAATTGTGATGTCTGCTCGAGCGGTTTGCGCTATTCTGCACTTTAAAAAGTACGAATCTAGATCATTCTCTGTACTTTTCTTTTCTCTCTTCCTTTTTCTTGTCTTGTCACGCCCTGACTTTTATTACCCAAGTTCATTACCAAATCCTTTATAATAATAATTTCATTTTAAATGATTCTTTCCATATGAGAACATTAACAAGAATACATAATGGCATTCTCTCACGACAATGATAATGATACATAATTGAAACATGAAACGATGCCCTTAGGCTTACATTGAATGACAATAATTAAAACAAAAGGGATTTACCTTTATACAATACATGGCACTTGGCCTACAAGTAAAGGGTCCCGTGGCCATACACGATTCCTTCAGCCTTGTACCTGAAAAAATTTATCAACATGTGGGATGAGCACTAAGCCTAGTAGAGATCCCAAAGATCCTAACCAATCACAACACATAGATAAAAATGATCATGAATGCATTATGGCATACCATATGAGTAGTGTGACATTGAATATCCAAAATATACACATATAACTGTGATTTTCTCAAAACGTTCCTGTTGACACAATTCAGTATAAAATCATTTCTTCTCTTTCACATCCCCACCATTACTCCCAAAGGAAAATGTTTTAAAACCTCATTCTTTCTTTGATAAAACTTCTCACGTTAACCTAAAAGAATCTCACTTAAACAACCGTTTTGAAAATATAACTCCACATGCAAATCGCAATCTCCATTCTACCTTTCAATACACCAAAAGCATTTACATCCCTATATATATATATATATATTTCTACAACCTTCCCTAGCCATAGGCCCAAGGATTTAAAACGGTGACCAGTATGAAACCGTTAACACATATATACATTCAAACGAGATAACCGAAGTAATACATACTACTAATCTCATCTCCACAATATGAAAACTGACAACGCGTATATATATCCAAAATGAGATAACTAAAGTAATACATACTACCAATCTCATCTCCACCGGCCTATAGCACGAATAGTAGATCCAACAATACCAATAACACATAACACTTTACCAGCCTCACCCGGAAGGCGGTGCTCCTCAGGTCATACTTTACCGGGGGCAAACCGGAAGGGAACAAAAAACCTATCACAATGTGCCACACTTTGCCGGCTAAGATATGGCGGGAAACGGATCCCTTTCCACACTTTATCGGGCACAAGCCAGAAGAGATGAGGAAACCTCAGTCAAGGCTTCATGCTTTGTCGGCTCAACACGGCAGGAAATGGACCCCCAAACATCATCACAATAAAAACATCATAGCGCTAACCGACATCAATAATACACGGTGTAATACATACACCTAGTCTGATCACTACCATAATAATCACAATCAATTAATTACATTAACTCATTTTTTTAAAAAATATACTCCGCGAACCATCGTTCTACACGAGTTTTCCTTTATTTCAAACATTCCCAAAACACATCATAGGGTACTAAACATCAAACCATAACTATTCAACAATAGTCTCACAATGGAAACAACACTTACAAACATTCCAATTACCTCTTTAACAACATAATTCATAACTCAACAATGGAATTGTCTATTCACAATGTCCACTTCCAACCAACAACATATCATCTCATACCACGTAGTCCATTATACACTAGTACACATGGCGCATACCTAACAACAATCAATTCCATCTTCCACTGATGGTCAAGGACAAACTCTAGACACTAATTACATAACCCAAAATAATAGATACACCCTTAGGTAATTCCACATGCCCTCTCATCACAAACTCTCAAGTTTTATAAAAAGGGGTAATTAGTTCCATTTTATTTTGAAAATAAAACCTTACTACTCTAAATCCCAACAAACACCACAATGACCACATCCACCAACATTAATCCAAAACCCCAATTATTCCTAAACAACCACATCAAAACCCCATTTCTATTTAACATTAAACTTCTCTTTAATATCCCAAATCAATAAACAAAATACTAAACCTTTCCAATTTATATCCTAAACATGATTTATAACCCACAACAAATTATACACATAACCCACGAACTCACCAATATAAACCCAAATCCACCCATATGCTTTTTAACAAAAACCAACAATAAACTATGTTTTAAAATGCCATAAAATTACCACAAGTCTATCTATAGTAGGGTATTGAAAAGAAGCTCAAGAATCCTTACCTCTTGAAGCGAAGGGGAGAGAAGTCAAAAATCCACCAGTGATGAAAACACGATTCACTCAGATCAAAAAGAACCCCTCGCGGCCCTCTACATTTTGATCTAAAGGACTAGGGGTAGAAAACGGGTGTAACTAGATGAAACCCAAGTTTTTAGGTCCAAGAAACCCTAAAATGGAAAAAAAGGGAGAGAGAGAAGAGAGAGAAAAGAAAAAAGTGACTTTTTCAGTGCACTACAGCCTTATAAAGATGCGCAGACCACTCGAGCACAAGAAGTGACGCTTGAGCGTCCAAACACATAAGTGTGACCGCTCGAGTGTAGAATACAAACTCTCAGAAATTTTACTGACAAGTGACCACTGCTCGAGCACAAGAAGTACCGCTCGAGTGCCCACTCTTGCGCTGGAGCAAAGAATGATGACTCTCAGTATCTTTGTAGACTGCAAAAGTGCTGGGAGTTCACAATGACCGCTTGAGCACAGAAGTAAAATTCTGGGCAACAACAGTTTGAGTAATAAGTTACCAATTTGTTCCCTACATAGCCAAGCCAGTCCAATGACCAAACGCAAAGAACAATGTGTAGAAGCAAGACATGAACAACCAAAAAGGCAATGAAACCCAGATCCAAAACATCAACGGGTTGGATTCAAACCAGGGTTGCTATATGTCTCAAGCCTGAAAAAGCCCTAAGTTTCCACTTCAAAATACTCCTCTTCTCTTAAGATCAAACCTAAAGCTCTTGCAAAGGGTGAAGAACACTTGAAGATCATCATCTTTACCGATTGGAATTTTGCTTGATGAAGAGTTCATCTAGAAGCTTGATTCTTGGGCTCATAACTTGAGGTAGGGTTACTTTTAACCTACTATTTCTTTGATTTGAAGGAGTTTATATGGTATTGTTGTGATTTTAAAGCTTGATTGAATGATTGAATTGGATTAAACTTTGATTTAACGAATAGGGGCATTCCACTCACTTGTTATTAAACTGTCAATTAAATCAACATAAAAGTGGAAGATTGATGTTGAGAATTTATATATATATAAATAGAGGGAAATTCTCAAATTTAACTAAAAACCCTAATTTCCAACTAGGTAGAGGGTAGTATTTTAATTGGAATTTTCTTAAAGTCTTGGAGCCTTGTGAACAATAAAGGATAAAAGATGTGGATATTGTGATGATGATGAAATTGTGACTTGGAGTTTGATTATTCTTGAGTGTGATGCACATTTCATATTATGTCGAATACTTGTTGAATGAATGAAACTTTGGCAAGCTGAGCATGAGTCTCAGGATAAGAGTCGGGTTTAATGTGTTGGTGTGTGTGGTGGTACCCATACGGAGAGTTAAGGTGTCCAATTGCCTTGTCTTGAGCTCATCATCGGACGAATGTGGAAAAAATGTTTTTGGGTGTCCACTGGTCCTGCCCATATTATAGCCGGTAAAAGTGGAAAAACAGATGATTTTGGGTGCCCACACCCTGCCGTATAATAGTCGATAAATGTGGGAAGGTTTTTTTTTTTTGTTTTCAAAATAAAGGTGATTTGAATTTTAATTCGGACTCTTATGGGAAACTCATGGTATGTTTTTCTTTCTGATATGACGATGCTTGGTGTAAGATGGAAATGTGATTATTCAATTGTGCATTAGTTTACATAATTAACTATGTTTATAAATGTATGTTAATTATGCATCGTGTCTCATCTCAACGGTGCCGTGGGCTTATTCAAATGATTAAATACTTGGTTAAATGTATTCCTATTGGGCATATAGCTCTCCCCTATTTCTTTTATAGGAGATGATGACACACACCACTTTAGAAATGGCTTGGATTTAGCAGTGGTTTAGTTTGGACTTGATAGATCAAGAACTTTTTGGTTGTTAAGACTTAGAATTTTGTATTACAACTTTAGAAACTTACTTAGTTGTATCAAGCAAGCATTTTGGAATGTTGCATGCCCTTGGGGGACTTTCTCTTTTGTAATGTTGTCTAGATCATTGAACTTGGAGATGAGTTCAAGGTATTTGTGAAAAAATAAACTGTGTAGTTGTAAACTCTTGAATGTTAGTTCAATGAGAAAGATGGCTATTTTATATATTGCTATGCTTATTGTGGTGTATTCATGTGTAAATTTGCAGGGCGTTACAAAAAATATGTCAAGCACAACATTTTTAAATACTTAATTTTATTCGATAGAGATATATACAGTAATAGTTGTTTTCTTTTCCTTTTCTTTTTAAAGTTAATTTGTACAAAAATTATCTTATCATATTTTTGTATTCAATTATATGGACGAAAAATTTCTAATCAATAGTAATATTATTAATTTTGTATTTTAAATAGAAATATTTAAATTTTTATGATAAAGTTTTTCAATGAAAAGATTTGGGGGATTTACTTGTAGGTTCTAATAGGTGGATTTATTGTCCGATAGATCCTATGATAATTAATGGCATTTTTCATCAAATACTATTAAAAAGTAATTAATTGTTAAATTTTAGGGACAATTTAAAATTTTTATCACAAAAAATGTCACTAATTATTAGTTTTAGGGATCGTTCAAAAAAATTGTCACAAAAAAGTTATTAATTTTCAACTTTCAGAGACAATTTAAAAAATTCATCACAAATAAATGTCACTAATTGTAAGTTTTAGTGACAATTTATAAAAATCGTGATAAAAAAGTCAGTAACACTAAGAACAATTTTATGTATATTGATCAGATTCAATGAATAGTTTGCATTACATATTCTATTATAGTTATACACTTTATATGATAAAGATAAATATAAACAATGATAAACACAAACAATGATAAGATGATGGGAAATAATATGAGATATAAATCATATCTCAACGGCCCCCCTCAAGCGAAACATTCCAATGGGTGAATTTTCAGCTTGTCCCAAAAGAATCGAAAAGATTGAGAAGGAAATCCTTTTGCAAAGAAGTCTGCAAGTTGGTCTTCAGTGGAGATAAATTGAATTTGAAGCTCCTTGCGGGCAACCTTTTCTTGGATGAAAGGGAAATCAATCTCAACATGTTTTGTACGAGCATGGAAGACTGGGTTGGCGAACAAGTAGGTGGCGCAAAGATTATCACACCAAAGAATTGAAGGAGAGGATAACCGAATGCCAAGTTCAGTGAGCAAAGATTGCAGCCACAAAATTTTAGCAGAAGCATTGGCCAAGGCCTTATATTCAGACTTAGTAGAAGATCGTGCCACTGTTCGTTGCTTGCGAGAGCACCACGAAATCAGATTGTCACCTAGATAAACCGCATAACCACCTATGGATTTTCGATCATCAATACAGCCAGCACAATCAACGTTGGAAAAGGCTTGAAGGCATGTAGAAGATGTGGGTTGAAGAAAGAGACCATAATGTGATGTGTCTTTAAGATATCGAAGGATTCTTTTGACAACCCGCCAATGTTCTTCGGTTGAAGAGTGCATAAATTGACACACCCAATTGACAAAGAAAGAAATGTCTGGGTGAGTGGGAGTGAGATATTGTAAAGAACCGACCACCATGCGATAGAGTGTAGGGTCTGTCATTAGAGTGCTAGTTGCCGAAGTGAGCTTGGTGTTGGTGGCAATTGGTGTTTGAACCGGCTTGGAGAGCAACATTACGAATTTGTGTACGAGGTCCTGTATATACTTGCTTTGAGAAAGCAAAAGACCTTGTGATTGTGCGCAAGCTTCAATGCCCAAGAAATAATTCAAATAGCCAAGATCTTTGCTGGAGAACTCCTTGTTGAGAGTGTGAATTAGCTGCTGAAGGTAAGAAGGTGAGTTGCAGGTAATTAGGATATCATCAACATAAATCAGAATATAACCCGCAATACCGTCATGACGATACACAAATAAAGAACTATCAGATTTAGATGCTGTGAATTGAAGCATAATTAAGAAACCCATCAGACGAGAAAACCATGCACGCAGGGCTTCTTTTAAGCTATAGAGTGAATTGTGAAGTTTGCAGACAAATGATGGATGGTTGGCATCGATAAACCTAGGTGGTTGTTGCATGTATACAGCTTCTTGAAGTGAGCCATAAAGAAAGGCATTGTGCACGTCTAGTTGCCGAATGGACCATTTATTGGAAACAACAATGGACAAAACTGTTCGAATGGTGGTAGGTTTAATATAACGATTCCGGTTTAGACCTGACCCATTTCTTACTTTTGAATCCAGGAATCTGTGTCCTTAACTATTGTTCATTTTATTTTCATCTTATTGCTAGTTGAGTTTGATTATTTGGGATTTATGGTTACGTTTGAAATAGGTTGGGAGTTAGTTTTTCAAAAGAGTTATTGTCCAAATTTTTGCCTGTTCGCTCGAGCAGTTTTTCTTGCGCTTTAGCGGTCTTTTATAGTCTGCAAAACTATTGGAAGTGTGGTATCTTCACTCGAGCGGTCTTTCTTGCGCTCGAGCGATCTTTTGCAGGTCTGAACTTTTGGAAGCGGGTCATTGTGCGCTCGAGTGGTGTTTCCAGTCGTTCGAGCAATGTCACATATTATGTTTGATGCTCGAATGGTATGCGCGTATATCAGTCCGAGAGAAGGGTATTTTGAGTCACTTTTCACTTTCTCTATCTCTCTCTCTCTCTCTAAAAACATTCCAAGCCCTAGTTCTTCACTCTCTTTCTAGTTATTACATTCTAGCTCCAAATACTCCCAATCTATTGATTTCCTTACCTTAGCCCTTTGGAGAAAAAGGTAGAGAACGTCGAAGGGCTTTGTTTTTATCGAAGAAGGTATCGTTTTTGGCTCCACCAAACTTCAACTCTTATTCTTTCTTGTCTTCTACTTTGAGGTAAGGATTTCTTTGACCTTTAATATAATTTTAACCTTAGTTATTTGTCTATTGAAAAAGTCTAATGATTTGGAGATTTTGGGGTTAAACCTAGGGTTTGGTTTTGAATTGTAAAAGAGGGGTTTTCAAATGGGTTCTTGAGAATGGTTGTGGGAATGTGTTTATGATTATGATATGTTAAAATAGTGGATTTCCTTACTTAAAATTGATTTTGTAAGGGGGTTTTGTTTTAAAATTATAGATATTTGTTTTTGTGAAAGAAAATAGAAAATGATGTTGGGCTTGGTAGGAACAGAACAATGTATATTTTGATGATGATGGTGGAGTTGGATATGTAATATCACTCCCATTTTGTAAATGAAGAGATTATATCTGTTGTTGGAAAATTATCTACTGTATAGAAATATCTGTTTTGGCTATCGGTGAAGGATAACTTTGATTGTTATAGAAATTGCGTGAGGATTAGGTGAATTGAAACTAATCATTCATTTATCTTGCATTGAACATTGTTGCATACTTAAACATTGAAAATGTTTTGTTTTGAGAAAAAAAAAGGGTGAATACCTTGGTGAATCTGGTTAGGGGGTGTGGTTGTGGGTGCTATGTTGGCCTGTGTGTGCTTGGTGAAAGTCTAGAAACCCACGTGGTTAGGTGTCGATCCTTCCAGTTAGTACCGATAAAATGGCTTTGGCAATGCTTGTATAGCATACTGGTAGACACGTACCTAGAGATTCTTAGTGTTTTTTATCCACTGCCCTATTTTTTGTTATAACAGGATTATTTTTATGAATTGATTTATTATCTGACATTGCATAGTTTTAAGACGGAAATGAGAAGTGTTTGACAAATGGTATACATGTGCATTCACCGTATAACTTTGTTAAGATTCATATATTGCGTTAAAGTATCTCTATTGAGTTTTGACTCACCTTATGTGGAAAACAACTTTCAGGTGCTGATGATATGCCTCCACCAAGGACATAGCTTGGGAGGACTAGGAGCCAAGGGCTTCTTTTTTGTTATTTGATGTAATTATTTTTGTATAAGCCGTGGGCTTTAAGTGTATTGAAATTAACTCATTTTGATGTAATCAACCATTTCCTTGGAAAGATATAGTCATTAGGGCATACAATTACTTTGATTTTATTTTCCTTTAATTCATGTATCCATGTGTAGATGGTTTTTTGCACTTCTCGGAGGGGTTTAGTCTCCTCAAATGTGATTGCCCTACAGTTCGAACTCCCGTGGTTTTGAATTTGGTTTCACAAGTGCAATGTGAAACAGAAAAATGAATGAGAGTCCAAATTCGGCAAATCTTAGAAAATCCATTAATCATCAGAGATGCCAAAAATGGATTGCATTGCCAGATTTAAGAGTCACCACCTAAATATTTTTGGAAAATTTAGGAAACCCGTGACTCGAGCTAAAGGCCACTTGTCTGTCATAACCAAAGTGTCTCGGTTTGGGAACTTAGGTATGAGAGAGGAATGTCATGAATTAAGCACCCCATTCACCCGATCAATGATCGACCTCTACTAATCATGATATGAATTTTACGAACATTATATCCTCATGTTTTGATTATTAATATACTAACATTACTATGTGAAGCAAACAAGTATAGACCACGTCACTTATTTTGGAATGCTTAGATTTCATGCTTTTTTTGAAAAGAGTTTTTGGATATATATAACTCAAAGGAAAAGCGAGCTCATATGTACAATAATAAAAGTCGTTCCAACTTAAGCAAAATAGCCTTCATCCACAGGCATTTAAAGAGGTAATTCAAATAAGCACGTAGCCCCATAGTAGTATGCTTGACATGGCAACACAAACACACATGTCATATGCTAAAGCAAAAAAATTCTCACCTGGTACTCAAATGAGACAAGCCGCGGAAAAGAAAATAGTTAGAAAAATGCATGATCCCAATATGAAAAGTGGCTAATGCATCACATACAAGAATGCAACTACTAAATTCGGCTACTACATGACATGTGAAACAACTCAAAGCATGAGGTAGTGCACATAATCATTTAGGAATTGGTAAGAGCATTATACATGATGAGCTGAATTTTAATGTATGCAAAAATGGATACCAAGCATGGGAATGACAAAAGAAAACATGATGCTATATACAACCACAGTAAGCATGTAACTAAAAGGGAGAAAGAAATGGGGGTTGGAAGACATACATCAAATATTACAAATTTGCCTTCGCACAAGCTAGTTCGAATGGTCTAATTAACTAATTATTACAAACATAAATGAATGAACTAATTAACTAATTACTAACTAATTATTGCAAAATACAAATCTCAAAGCTATTAATTTAAAGGACTTGAATGAGAGGCGGGGAATCGCATGTACACAAGCAAGAACATCCTCTAGAAACCTCTCTGTTTGCTGCTAGGAGTTGTCCTGTTCACAGTCAGAAAATAGTTTTGTTTTGGCCTCAAGATCTGCTCTATTTTGTTGGAAAATTACCATTGCCGTACAACATGCTTGGCCGACCCGCTTGATCATATGGTCGGCTGTATAGAATAATGGCCGGTCGACCACTATTTTTGAGGAATACCCTACTGCAACAGGACTGGAACAGAGTAAGATAGAGTGTTTCCAAATGATGGTCATCCTTCCTGCTCCCTCCTGTTATGAAAATTTTCAAGGAGGGAGTAGGTTTGCTTCCCAAATCATCAACTATCTCCAGTTTGTTGCGTAATGATCTTAAAAACAAATGGGAGAAGACTTAGTGTAGCTTGCTTTTCGTACTCCTTTCGAATACGACTAGCCCTACAGTTCGGACTCCCGTTGTTCTGAATCTGATTTCACAAGTGCAATACGAAATAGACAAACACAAATGAGTCAAAATCCGACAATTCTTTTGGAAAATCGATTTTGAATCAAAATGCCAAAAATGGACTACTTTGCCAGATTACAGAGTCACCACTTAAATATTTTTGAAAATTTTAGGAAACCCGAGACTCGTGCCAAGGGCCACTTATCCGTCATTACTAAAGTGTCTCGACTCGGGAACTTAGGTATGAGAGGGGAAGGTCATGAATTGAGCATGCCACTCGCCCGATCAAAGATCGGCCTTTACTAATCATGATGTGATTCTTATGTACATTATATGCTCTTGTTTTGATTATTAGGCTAATTTTACTAGGTGACACAGACAAGTATAGACTAATTTGCAAAAGTTTGAACACTTTGGCTTCATGTTTGTTTGAAAATGTTTTGAACATGTACCACTTGAAAAAGCGATATCATATGTACAGTAATCAAATTATCCCAATTTGAGTAATTAGCCTTCATCCATAAGCATCCAAACAGGTATATCATTTAAGCAAGCACTTAGCCTCATGGTAATCATGCTTGACATGGCATCAATCACACTTATGCAATATGTTAAAGCGATAAATTCACCTAGTACTCCAAGGCAAGTCAAACAAAACAAAATAATTAGAAAACATGCATGCTCCTAAATAATGCAGCATGACTAATGAGACACATACAATCATACAAATAATAGGCTCGACTACTTAGCATGGTATATAATCTAATCCAAGACATGATAAATCACGTATTGGAATAAGAATTTTATTTTGACATTGATTAGTATGATGAACCGAAACCTAAATGCATGCAAGACACATGGATGCAAACATGGAAAATGCTAAGGAAACATGATGCTACCTGCAATCCATCATAAGTGGGTAAGTAAACGGGAGAAAGAACGAGGGTTGGAAGACATACACAATATTACAATTTGCCCTCGCACAAGAGGCTTCGAATGAGTGTCTTAGTTAATTTAAGCTAATTAACTAACTATTACAAACCAAATGAAATAAATTAACTGCGCTAGCTAATTATTACAAATTAAGATTGAGCTAACTAATTAATTACAACACAAAGTTAACTAGCTACTTTAACTAATTAATACAAATTAGAATTAAACTAACTAATTAGTTACAAGTCCACTACCTTACAACATACTACTATTAGACATAATTTTAACGGGCCCTGAGAAACGAGGGAGGGCTCATGCATGAATGCGGATTTCCACCTAAAAATACTATCTGTTCTACTACTAGAATGCTTCTGTTGCACAGTCAAAAAATTAAACCTCAGCTTCTGCTCGATTCTATAGGAAAAAGGACACTGCTTGGCTGAAAAGAAGTGGTCGGCCAGCCAGAAAAAGTGGTTGACCGTACATTAAAGTGGCCGGCCGACCACTAATGTTTGGTACTGCCCTGCTACAACAGACAAGAAATAGAGCACAAATAGAGTATTTTCAGGGGATGTTTGTCCACCCTGCCTCTCCTTATCATCAAACAGATCAAATGAGGGGTAGGCTTGATTTGCAAACCATTAATTGACACAAATTCATTGTGTGATGATTTTTGGATCAAGGGACAAAAGCTTAATAAATGAAAATGAAAGGATCAAAAACCTCCGCCCTATCATGGAATTGATTAAGGGAGGTGGTTGACATTGAATCTTGAACCATTTTCATCACTAAAAGTATGAAATGACTCTAGACTCAATGGGTTCAATTAGCGTTCGGTTGAACCCCAAACTTGATTTTATTATCTTGTTCCATTTTAGTCTAAGTGTTATTGTCTCTTTTAATTACCTTTCCATTCATTAGTCATTTTAGTCAAAAAATGAGCATTAAGCCACTAAATAGAGAGGAGTGTCAAACAAGAAGTTGTTTTGGGCATGAGAGAGAAGTAATGCCGTGGTAATGAATCTCTGAAGAGACTAAACCATTTAGCATTGAAGGGTCTCTTTCTCAAACTTAAACAACACTCGGTTGAATCAACTCTCAAAGAAATAAAAAGCCAAGAAAGGAGGGAGATTGTAGAGATGATTAGAGGTGAATACAAGTATGAAAAGCATGGAATAAATGCTATCAACTCAAATAGGTTGGTGGGTAAGGCCTAAACCATCAGACTTATGAGGACCATTACACTACAAGCATGCTATACAAAACATAAATGAAACAAACACATAAAAAAAGTCCTAAATAAAGCTAAAATAGTGCTGGAATTGAGGTAAAAGAAGCGAAAAGAGTAAGCTAAAATAATGAAAAATTTAAGCTAGTAAACAAGACAAAGGAGGGGTGGTTAACCCCTCCATTTTTGGGACCTCAAAACTATATTTTTAGCCACTGAAAACCTTTGAAATTTAGTGGTAAAAAGTTGGAAAAAATTTGAGGAAGAGATGGGAAACACAAGGGCAAAAGCTTAGGAGACAAGGCTCAAAGGAGGGTGATTAGCCCCTCTACCTTTAATAACTTTAAGCCACAAGTTTCAACCCATAAAAACAGTCCAAAAATAGTATAAAAATAGCAAGACAAGAGAAGGAAGAAGTAGTGTAAAGATAGTCAAAGTTATACCTCTTGAAGAGGAGTAACTCTTTTGTTCACAAACCACAAGGTATTCACTTTCAAGGGCTGAGATTTGAGCTCAAAAACCTTAGCAAGGAGACCCAAAAATTTGGTTAAGGAAGTGTTTGGGTAGGGTATGTGTGTTGCTAGATAGAGAGAGAGAGAGAGAGAGAAATTTTCAAGAATTTGAGCTTTTGGAATTTTTTGTAACCCAAGTTCAAGACGGGTGGTCATTTATATATAGAAAAACACGCGCCTTAGTTGGAAATATCAGTATACACATAGCTGGTGTAGTGCATGCACCTGTGAAGACAGCTGGCACAACTGACAAAAATATTTGGTTTTTTGACATAAGTGGTCAGCCAACCATTAAGGGGATGACCGTACACTCATTTGTGGGCCTCTGGGTGGTCAGGCTTGGAAAAATGCAGTTTTGGTCCAAAAATGGTACAAGGTTTGTAGGTTTTTAAGGTTCAAAACTGAGGCTTTCTACTGAGGAAATCGAGCGTTTGACAAGCGTATAAATTCATTATTGGGTGATCAATTGGTGGTGTCCAAGTCTTAAGGGCAGTCAAAAATAGGGTGTCTACATTTAGCTAAACACACAAAAGGCTATTCGCTTTACCTCCTTCCTATTATGAAATTTATTCAAGGAGGAGGTAGACATGCTTCACAAATTATCAAACATCACAAGATAGTATGTGATGATCATAGAGAAACTAAAATGAAACACTAATAACAACTCAAAAGTTATTGTCAACTCCTCTCCCTACTCATGGAATAAGGATGAAACATCCATTTCCATGCTTGTAGCTTGCTTTTCGTGCTCTTTTCGGATACGATTAACCCTACAGTTCGGACTCCTGTGGTTCTGAATCTGATTTCACAAGTGCAATGTGAAATAGATAAACACAAATGAGTCCAAATCCGACTGATCTTTTGGAAAATCGATTTTGAATCAAAATGCCAAAAATGGATTGCTTTGCCAGATTACAGAGTTACCACCTAAATATTTTTGAGAAATTTAGAAAACCCGTGACTCGTACCAAAGGCCACTTATCCGTCATCACCAAAGTGTTTCGGCTCGGGAACTTAGGTATGAGAGGGGAAGGTCATGAATTGAGCACCCCTCTCACCCGATCAAAGATCGGCCTCTACTAATCATGATGTGATTTTTATTTACATTATATGCTCTTGTTGCGGTTATTAGGCTATCTTTACTATGTGATGCATGCAAGTTATAGACTAATTTTGCAAAAGTTGGAACACTTTGATTTTATGTTTGTTTTGAATACGCATCACTTGAAAAAGTGAATTTGCATGTACATTAATCAATTTATCCCAATTTTAGTAATTAGCCTTCATCCACAGGCATTCAAACATGTATATCAATTAAGCACTTAGCCTCATGGAAAACATGCTTGATATGGCAACATTGACATACAATATGATATGCTAAAACACAAAATGCTCTAGTACTCCAAGGCAAGCCAAACAAAGCAAAATAATTAGAAAATATGCATGCTCTTAAATGATGCAATATGACTAATGTGACGCATACATTATGTAATTTTTAATAGGCTCAGCTATGAGCATGGTATGTGATTTAATTCAAGACATGTGATAAATCACATTTTCAAACAATGAAGTTGAAATTGACATTGGTTAGTATGATGAGCCAAATCTAAATGTACATGAGACGAGTGTATGCAAACATGGGAATGCTAAGTAAATATGATGCTACCATTATAAGCGGGTAAATAAAATGGAGAAAGAAGTGGGGGTTGGAAGACATGCACAATTATTACATATTTGCCCTCGTGCAAGAGGGTCCAAATGAGTGTTCAAGTGTCCGAATTAAACTAACTATTACAAATTCAAATGAATACTAATTAGCTAAATTAACTAACTACTTATTACATATTCAGATAAATTAACTAACTATCTAATTTTATTACAACAAGGGTATTATAACAATACTAATTACAACAATAATAATTACAATTATAATATTAATATAAGCAATAATGAGGCTCAACGATCGAATACATAGTGTCCAGAAATTGCTCTGTCTGCCCAGATTTGCTCTGTTTCACCCTCACCCTCTGCCTTCTGTTTCTACCAAAAGGTCTTTGCTTACCAAACATTGGGAGCCAGTTGGTCCCAAATGAGACTCGGCCGGGTCAAAAAAGTGCCGACCGTGCCCTAATTTTATGCCAAAAAATGTTTTGTGCTCTGAGGTGAGAATAGTGCATACAGAGCCTTTCTAGGCCCTATTTGTCCCTTCTGCCCCTCTCTGTCATGGGAAACTCAAGAGAAGAGCGAGTTCGAATCCGAAATCACCAATAAGCACAATTTGATGGCTTGAGGATTTCAGGCATGTTTGGAAAAAATTGAATAAATACAATGGAAAACCACCCTTCTCCCTTATCATGAAGGCTCAAAGAGGGAAGTAGACATGCCTCAATTCTCATCAAAATATCATGGATTGATAATTGACAATTCTCGAAGATATGGACTCGGCATAACGTCCGGCCGAACCCAACCAATCTAATTCATTTTCTTTATGTTGGTTTCATTGATTTTAAGCTAATTTTATTAGTCATTTCCATTCTTTAATCAATTTGTCCAAAGTGATGGTTACGTCCACTACATGAGAATAAATGTCAAACGAGAAGTAATTCGAAGCATGGAAGAGGGACTACGCCTTGATGATGAACCTTCATAGAGATTAACCCATTGAGCATAGATCTCTTTCTCATGCCTTGAACAATAATCAATCATTTGAAATAGCTCTCAAACAAAAGAAAAGAAGAAATGAGGGAGGTTGCAGAAATGACTTATGCGAAATTGATTTTAAGAATGAGAATCTTTATATGAAAAGTAAGTAAAGAAAGCCATCAACTCGAATGACTCGGTGTCTAAGGCCTGAATAACCGAAGCCATGAGGACTTACAACACAACATGCTAGATATTCAAAGTATAAGCTATTTAAATAAATTAAAATAGCCTCCAAACAGCCCCTAAAGTGTAAAAACAATAGCTAAAAGCAAGAGAAAGTAAGTAAAAATAGTACAGAGAAAGCTATAGAACATAGCCTAAGGAGGGGTGGCTAACCCCTCCACTTTTTGCAATTTTAAATCACATATTTTAGCCCCAAAACAATCCAAGAACAGTGGCTAAAAGTGTGTTTAAAGAGCACAAAAAGATAGACAAAAGCAAGAGATATAAAGTTAGTAAGCAAAATCAAGGAGAGGTAGCTAACCCCTCTACTTTTGAGATTTTAAACCATGTTTTTAAGCCCTTTAAAACTCTGAAATTTAGTATATAAAGACAAGAAAAATAGAAGAAAAGAGTAAAAGAAGATTAAAGAAGACGGTGCAATATTATACCTTTTGAAAAGAGAGGTAAGTTCTTAGTTAACAAACTTAATTCCAACACCCTCAAGTTTTTGAAATTAGCTTTGAAAGTTCAACGAAAAGCTTCAAGGACAAGCTCCAATGGTGTATGTATTGTGTATGTATAGCAAGGAAGCTTTTGGAAAGAAGATGGATAGTCTTAGCTCTCAAAAACCTTCAAAGCCTTTGGAAATATTTCCTAACCCTCTAGTTTCTGAAAATATATTTTTAAATCTCTACAAGAAAGCTTCAAGTCCGAGCTTTAATAGTGTATGGAGGGTGAATGTTGATTTAAAGAACAAAGGAAGGTTGAAGGTTCAAAAGCTCTCATCAATGCCTAAGCCTCTTGGAAGGTTTTTTCTAACCTTAAAATATGACGTGGGAGGTCCTATTTATAGAATTTGAGCCAATTTGGTCGAAAATATCTTTAAACAAAGCCAGCTGTCCAATTCCCACTAGCTGCCTGTTTGGCGCTATTGAAAGCCGGCCGGCCCCCAAAACACACGGCCCGACCCAAAAATGAAAGGCCGGCTCTAAAACGCACAAATTCACTATTTTTCATTAAAATTCGGTCGGCTCTAAATGAGCCACTGCCGGATCTAAATGGACCTGACCGGCTTCAAAAATCTACATTTCAGGCCTGACTTCAAACGGGCATATCTCCCTTATCCAGACTCGATCTTAGGTGATTCTTGAGTCTAAACTAAAGCCTCTGAAGTTTATTTTCCAATGGTGGTAGCCTTATATCTAAATTCTAAGTGTTTAGAGAGATATACCTAATTTAGTGAAGGATGCTCATTTATATCTTAACAGATTGATGCCCAACCTTTTTCCCAACTAGTTTTCTTCCATCCCTTCCTATTTCCTTCAACTCCAAACCTATAAATAAGATGTTTTAAAGATTTTTCAAAGAGTTCACCTCCCTTTCATTTATTCCCACTTTGTCCTTACTCGGTTTACTGAAAAATGCAATATTTTAAATGAAACGTGAGCCTCGGAACATTGTAGAAACAATTCAAAAAAATATTTTGAAAAAAGAGGTTTTAAGGTCTAAAATAGTTTGGCCAAAATAGGGTGTAAGATTTGGAATTAGAGCTTGAATCCAAATTTTTTTGCTGAGAATTAAAAAGATTGCACAGTGTGCTTTTATCATCGGGTGTTTGGAATAAAAGTGCCCAAGTCTTAAGGGTGGTAAAAAATGGGGTGTCTACAATGCTTCAAAGTGGAACTAGGAGAAAGTTTTCAACACTTCTCGATAAAGAGCTCTCTAGGAGCAACAAAGCGAGGAAATAAAAAATAAGAAGCAAGCTATCTATCAAAACTTAAACACACAATTTGCCAAAGTTGTTGACAACTCCTTTTTTTTTTCATGGAAAATGGATGAGACATCCATTTCCATGTCTCAAAAATGATTGATAAGAGAGTTTTTCAACACTTTGAACATGGAAGCTGCTACCTATCTTCAAGGTGGGCAACAATTATGAAAGTAAGAGATTTATTGCTAGGTAATCAAACTTGTGGCGGGGTGGCTGAGCCTAAGCTCTAATCCTCCCATGACCACAAGGTTTCCAAGAGACAAAAGGAAAGCTATAACAAAGTAAAAATGATCAACTCAAACGGATTGGCCGCTATGTCTTAAACATGCCAAATTTGTGAGGACTATTACAACAGTAGGAGCACATGTATTGAGAAGGACGAGGACCCTTTTATAAGCCCATATTCAATTCATATCACACAAAACTAATCAAACAGTGCTAAAAGTGCTGAAATTGAACCAAATGAAATGAAAAGAAAAAAAATGAAAGAAAGCAAAGGGTGTACAACTAGTGAGCTAGCCATTGGAAGGATGGCTAGCCCACCCACTTTTAATGTGGTTTTAATCACATTTTAAGCCCAAAATATACCTTGAAATCAATATGTAAAGGGAAGAATAAGAGAGAGAAAAGATGATGGAAGAGTTCAAACTTCACCCCCTAAAAGAGAGGAAGATCTTCTTAGTTTGCAAACCACAATCTAAACACTCTCAAGTATCTGAAATTGTGCTCAAAACCTCAGCAAAAAGCTTCAAGTCTAAGCTTATATGGTGTATCTATTATGTATCTATATTGCAAGAGAGTAGAGAAGTGTGTTGGACAAGCTTTAGGCTTTTGGAGATTTTTTCTAACCCCAAACGATGAGGGGGGTGCTGTATTTATAAAATTTCAGCTTCTCACGTCGAAAATATCTGCAAAAGAGACAGCTGGTCCAAATCCCATGCATGGGAGTAGCTGGCTGCTGTAAAATATCTTCTGCACAGAACATGGCCGACCGTCCGGCAGTGAGGATGTACGGCCGGTCCAATCAAATGGTTTGATGGCCATCTGTTGGCCAGTTATTCTTTGAGTGGTCAGGCTAACAAAAATAAAGTGTTCATCAAAATGGGGTGCAAGGTTAAGGTTTTAAAGCTTGAAACCGAATTCTTTTGCTGAAGATTCGAAACATTGTATAGCGTAACATTTCATCATCGAGTGTTCAGAGTGAAGCACCCAAGTCTTAAGGTCGGTCAAAATGGGGTGTCTACACCATGTCATATGCTATAGATTTAGGATCTGGAATTTATGAATGTATACTGCATATGTCATCTTTTGTATCATCAAGTTCATAAATAGAATATAAAATATGATGTTATTGTTCAATTGTAAAGAATGTTATGTGATGGGCTATTGTTATTATTTCGGGGTGTTATAACTTGGTATCAGGGCAACCGGGTTTAAATACTTTGGAATCATGGGATGTGGTTTTTACTACAATGGGTTATCTCGCTAGATGATATTACAAGTAGACTTGGTATGCTATGTGATAACATGCTTATGTGGCTAAATGAGTATGAGACTTAATTTCGAAGATATTGATTTGGTCTACGAGTTTCTAGAAGTCTTGTTAAAAGAGCACTTGATAACTGCTATTTCTAACTAGAATTCTGGTAATGTCACGGGATGATCATTATCTAGAAAGGAAGTTCGTTTGTGTTTATGTGATGAGGTGCTTATGTAGAGTGAATTAATTATTGTCCACAGTATTAGGATGTGAGTGAATTATCTTCTACATATTTATAAATGTGCTAATCTGTTGTGTTACCTTTATTAGGGTGTCAGGACGTGGACGTAGACGTGGACGTGGATGTGGACGTGGTAGGCGTGGTGGGCCTAGGCGGTAGGAGGTGCCGTTACTGGATGATATTTCGGCGCAAGTGGAGAGAGTTGGTTAGGACAATGTGGCCGAGCTAGTAGGTCAGCAAGCGATGGGTTCTTTGGCCCGTGAAATGACTAGAGCTTTATGGGAATCCATGGACATTCTTAGGGCTGAGAATAAAGTCTAGGCCCATGTTGTCACATGACCGTCCTTTTTAAAGAGAGAGTTCTTCCGGTCGAATCCGAATGAGTTTTTGAAAGATCCAAATGAGCCACTAAAAGTGAATTAGTGGCTTGAACAGATGTTAAAGAGGTTTGAGATGCATGGCATTGTGGACGACAGTTTGAGGGTGACTTTGGCATCCTTCCCGCTGAAGGGAGATGTGGGTCAATGGTGGAAGTATGTGCGAAGGCGCATTGGGGTGACTTGGGAGGCCTTTGTCAATGCCTTATAGGACAAGTTTTTTGTCTCCCATTGTTAAGGAGAAGTTGAGAGATTAGTTCTTGAAGCTTAAGCAGCTGAACACACCCGTAGTTGAGTTTGAGGTCGCTTTTACTAGCCTCTCTAGATTCGCACTAGAACTTGTGGTGACGGAGTAACGCTATTATATTAAGTTTGAAAAGAGGTTGATGACTGTGCTCCTTTTCAAAGTGGTTGAGTCTATGATTAAGGATTATAGTCGCCATGTGAAGGCGTGACTCATCTTGAGACCGTGATCCAGATAGAGGAGAAGCGGATGAGGGGCTGTAGACAAAGGAGTCAAGAGGTTCAGGGGGAGACTTGGAACAACAAATGGCAAAGGGGTTCCACCCACAGCCGTCCCAGGCAGCATAGTTCAGATCTACTTTTCCTGTACTAAGTTCTGGTGCAGGGATAGGTAGTTAAAGTGGGATCATTTGTTTCAAGTGTGGTCAACTGGGCCATAAGTCTTCAGTTTGTCCACAGAGAGGAGGATGGCAATAGTCTGCACCATCTTTGGCTTGTCCTTAGAGCCAAAGTCAAGAGAAAGGGCAGATCCGCCTACTTGTTATCAGTGTGGGTAGTCGGGGCATTTGAGGAGGTTTTGCACTCAAGAAGGTGTGCGTCTGGTTCGAGGCAAACACAGAGCCATCAACTTACCCATTCAGCATAGGCCTCAAGGGCCACTTAGGGGACCTCTTCAGCTTAATCAGTGTATCGATCCTAATGTTCCGAGGAGTGAGCAGGTAGAGTAGAGACCCATAGGGCGTATGTATGGTTTTACCATGCCAGATCAATTGCCAGCACCCTCTGTAATAAGAGGCAACTTTTTGTTGTTCAATTCTATTGCTAATGTGTTGATTGATATTGGTGCATCTCATTCCTTCATTTTATCTGCATTCGGAACTGTTTTGGGGTTAAAAGTGGCTCGATTAGCATCTTCTCTCAAGGTAAAGTCACCAATTGAGTGTAAAGTTGTCTTGGATCGGGGATGTTCTGGTTGTTAGATAGAGGTTGTCAATCGCCAACTTTCTTTTACTTTCGTATCGTTAGATATGTTGGGTTTCAATGTCATTTTAGGCAAGTGTAGACACCTCATTTTTGACCGACCTCAAGACTTAGACGTCATCACTTGTGCACTCGATGATTACGATTGCATATGTTTGCTTTGAGTGCCCGAAGTCCTCGGTGGAACGCCCTGTCTTTGTGCCTGTAAAGCTTGTCCATTTTGTGCTTTGTTTTGGACCAAAATCTTGTTGTTTCAAGCTTGGAACTTGTGGTGACTTGTCGGCCACCACCATAGGATGTCGGCCATTACTCATGGTTGTCAGCCATTGGTGTGGCCGGTCGGCTACCAGTGGTGGCCGACAGCCACCAGTCTCTTTTTTCAGATATTTATTGACAGCTATGCCAGCTGTTGCACACTGAGCTACATCTTCATACACGTGTATGGTAGGATATATCTAAGCTCATGGGGTGTGTTTCTATAAATAGGGGGTGTCTTCTCCTATTTTTGAGGGTTAGCATTTTTAGAACAAAAATCTTTCTCTCTCTCTCTCTTGTTATTTTGCATACACTTTCCTAGTTTCTCTTAGCTTTTGCACATCAACCCTTAATCAAATACTCTCACCTTTGAGCTAAGACAACTTGGGACCTAGCTTGAGCTCTAGAAGGAGGTTTGAGCTTGAATTGGTGGCTGTTTTGTGCTTTGCTTCAAAGGTATATGTAATAGCGCCCGCGTGGGACCTCGTGCTACAGTTCGGACTCGATTTTGTTGTCACGGTTCTTAATCTGAACCAAAGAGTCCAAATCTGGCAAATCGTTTTGAGAAACAGATTTTTGAAAAAGTAGTGCCAAACATGGACTACTTTGCCAGATACAGAGTCGCCACCTAAATATTTTTTAATGGGGAAATTTAGGAAACCCTGACTCGGTGCCGAAGGCCACATGTCCGTCATCACCGGAGTTGTCTCGGCTCGGGAGCTTGGGTACGATCGGGGAAGGTCAGCTATGAGCACCCACCACTGCTCAACGAGCACGGAACCTACTCTCGAGATGCATAACCTCGGATTCGAAGGAAAATTGCCCCTTGCTTGAGGGGAACTGCATGGCAACGGAAAGTTGCCCCTTGTTTGAACGGCGCCGCGGCG